>MJUU01026276.1:7380-27536 GCA_002080025.1 Modiolus philippinarum
ACTGTATAAGCAAGTTAAATTTTCACAGTATTCATAGAACTGAAATCGAGGGTCCAGTAAAGACAAATCTTGCTACTCAGTAGCGATCAAGATTGGGGATTTTAATCGTGATAAAATCTATTAATTTAAAAAATCTAGAATTGATTGTAATTAAAGTTTTTTCACAAGAAACTTGGTGATATTTTTAAGTTGAAATAATTTTGAAATCTGGTTAAAACTAAAGTTAAAGCAATTATTACAACGTGTGTTTGAATAAAAGATCGTTATCATACGTGCTTTTTGTAAAACTGAATTTGATATCAAAATGCTGTAATGCAATTAGTCTAATATCCTCGATATTGGTTGAAGTATTGGTTCACTCTAAAACTAATTAAACAAACTCAACTCTATATTATGCTATAGTCTTACAATAAAACTGTCATAAAATTATGCAAAACTCAAACTTGGGCACACGATACATAACCGTATATTGATTATACGACAGTTCTGGCGTGTTATCATTTCTACAAGGGTTAGGTTATACGGAATATCTCGCTTCGTTTGTCTAAATCGTCATGTATTCCCAATATGAAATTACAATCTTCAGGATATTTGCATTGAACAAGGCTCAGAATTATAAAAAATTGTAAACTGATTTGTGTTACAATTTTTTGACCTGAAGATACGACCATGAAAATAGGTCTCGCAATAAAATTTTCCCCACTTGGGAGAAAAATAATCAAGCAACAATCGATCTCTATTTCAAGGTGGATCATGTACATTTGTATTTTTCGCAAGTTGTTAGAATCTTGATATTCAATCTTTGCGAATGAAATTTATTCAAATACAATATAAGGGACTGGTCAAAATTTCTTGATGCATGGGACCGGTGCAAAAACAAAATTGTGTGAAATATTTCTCCTGACCCCATGGCTTCTGGCAGATTACAAATATACTTGTCCCATACTTATTTCCTGGTAAAAAAGAGTTTGTCCCATATTGAAAGACAAAAAACATGATAAAAGTTTTGGTTATATTTCTTGCTTCTATGTATTTGGATAGTTTACTAATACTACTATGCATTGTATCAATATTGCCATTAGAAAATTTGATATTTTACCTACTTCATATATTTCATTTGTCTACTTTTTACACCATGAAAGAGAATATCATAGTTCAAATTTTCAAAATAATTTCACTTTGTCCTTGAAATAAGAAAAAAAAATGAGAAAAAAAAATTATTTGCTCTTTATCAGTGTGGGAACAATGTATTAAAATGTGAAATTCTCACATGCACTAATTTTTCTGAAACAATTCCTTGTTATTTTACCAATTTTATATATTTTATGTACTTTTTAAATTTAACAACACCAAATATCAGTTGTGGTTTTCCAAATAATGACACTTGTGTCCTTGCATTATTCAAATAATGAATTTGTTCTTTATCGGTATGGGAGAACCAAGTATAAAAATTATGATTTTTCCTCTAAGGTTACTTCTTTGAACATATCCTTTATTAGTCTACTCTCTTTATATATTTCATGTACTATTTATACCTTTGGACACATAATAATAGTAATAGTTTGTCATATAATTTCACTTTTGACTGTTACTTATTCTAATAAAGGTTTTGTTGTTTATCGGTATGGGAGAACCAAGTATAAAGATGAGGATTTCTCCTCTAAGGTAACTTCTTTAATAATATCCTTTATTAATCTATTCTCCTTATACATTTCATGTACTATTTATACCTTTGGACACATAATAATAGTATTAGTTTGTCAAATAATTTCACTTTTGACTGTTACTTATTCTAATAAAGTTTCGCTATTTATCGGTATGGGAGAACCAAGTATAAAAATGAGGATTTCTCCTCTAAGGTAACTTCTTTGATAATATCCTTTATTAATCTATTCTCCTTATACATTTCATGTACTATTTATACCTTTGGACACATAATAATAGTAATAGTTTGTCAAATAATTGCACTTTTGACTGTTACTTATTCTGATAAAGGTTTCGCTATTTACCAAGTATAAAAATGAGGATTTCTCCTCTAAGGTAACTTCTTTGATAATATCCTTTATTAATCTATTCTCCTATACATTTCATGTACTATTTATGTCCTTTGGTCACCTAATAATAGTAATAGTTTGTCAAATAATTTTCTTTTTATCACTTTTGACTTTAACTTAATTCGAATAAAGGTTTCACTGTTTATCGGTATTGGAGAACCAAGTATAAAATGTGGATTTCTCCTCTGTGGTAACTTCTTTGAGTAAAATCTTTATTACGTTTACCCTTTTATATATTTCATGTCCTTTTAATACTAGAATGACCGATTTATACTGATAGTTTCTCAAATAATTTCACTTTTGTGCTTTCATTAGTCAAGAATTGATGAATTTACACTTTGAATATTCATATATACATTTTTGAAAAAAAAATCTTGTCCCATGCCTGCCATGATTAAAAAAACACTGTGTCCCATTCCAGTAACAGCTGCAAAAAATACTTGTCCCATTACAGTTTGCACCGGTCCCATGCATCAAGAAATTTTGACCAGTCCCTAAGCCAAAACCGCTGTGGCAATTATTTCTTGCTACTGTTGCTTTTACATACCAGTACACGGGATGTGAAATACTAGTGAATGATGGTGACAAAAATATGCGTATATTTTACATTTTGAAGTATCACACGGATCCCAATAAAACTGCACTGAACACCGTGTCGTTAATATTCTGAGTATTTTGATTGACACAATAGTTGTTCAGTTTGGAAGACTGGTTTGGAAGCAGACATGTGGCATAACCATGGGGTTCCACTGTGCTCCGCTATTTGTCGATTTATTCTTGTAGTCGTTTAAAACCATGTTCATTGAAGGATAAGTTTCAGAAAAGAGAAAAAACTAGTCAAGTTTTTTAATTTCAGTCCCCTTTACACAGACGATGTTTTGTAACGCTAAATTTTAAAGAAAATCTACGTCTAACTGGTTAAAAAAAGAAGAAAAGCTCGAAATTAAAGGCGGCAACTGATATTCCAAAATCATGACTCTTCTATATTTAAACATTGGTGACTCTAGATGGATACAATATATACTTTATGCCAAGAGTAATAAATTCAAACACCTAGTAGTGAATGTGGAATCTACATATTCGCTACAGTAGTCCTTGATTTGACAACGAATTTGTCAACAGTCGTATTACACTATCAAATATTGTATATGCAAAGGTCATGTTTTATTGTTATTTTTAGCACTCATAAAGTTTTAAGCTTGACTAATCGTATCAATGTTTCCGTCTCAAAACATCGGCATTAGAATACCGAATGGACAAAGAACAAGTAGAGCACAAATATCAAAGTCCAGAACAAGAACACCAGAAGACGGAAGCCCAAAAACCCGACACACCCACAAACATCACAAATATAACGCTAAAAAACTAATAACTCACAGTGTAAAACCCATAAAACAAGAGTGACTTCAGGTGCTTTGGAAGGGTAACAATGTCCTGCTGCGCATACAGCACCCGTCAGACTTAAATAGCACGCTAATCCAGGGTTAAGACACAATCGATAATGTCATATCCGAGAAAGATGTGAAGTCCGTTCTTATTAATTTGTAAAACCGACACTTCAACTTTATCCATAATGTCGTCATAAAAGCCATATTATTTGTGAAAGGGCGAAAGAAAAAAGACTGAACATATCCATGACTTTCTGGTTCTTGACACAATACTTTTGCTCTTTTCAAAACATCACTGTATTAACCAAATGAAAATATTTTCAATGGAGTAAGAATTTATTTCATTGATGTGAAGTACCAAATTGCACCTAACTATGAACATTCCAATAAAACTAGTGTTGCTGAAGCAATGCGTCAATAATATCATGTTTACACTTCTGGGGGTTAGTATTTGTCTTGAACCATTACAAGAATAGAGTCTTACTAATTTATTTGCTAATTTAATGATATTTTATATTATTTTAAGTTTTATTGCTTGTTCATTTCCTTATTATATTTGTTCTCTCAATTGGTTTTATTTCTTTATTCACGTGTATTGGTCTTTATTGTCTCCATTGAACTTATTGAATACCGCTCAGTTGTTTCCTTATCCTAATTATGTCACCACAGAATTAGTCAGGGTGGCATGTTGTTATTCTACGTTTCTTTTGATTATTCTTCTTTTTACCTTTTCTTCTTCTAATACATTTTGCCCGAGCGATTATTTTGAAATCCATGTGTTTGTATGAAATTTTTTGAATTGCCAATTTTATCCTTTCTCTTATGGTTCGCGTTCCTGTCACTGTTTTCCTTTTTACTGCTAGGTTTCTCTCTGTCATCATTAAGACTATATGTTTAATTTTCACAATATTTATCTTTGCCTGAATTGCTTCCGTGGTAAATTGCCGTCATTCCTTCAATTTTTGAATTTTGAAGTAAGTGAGAACCGAACCGTCAATCAAAAGAACGAACAATCCATGGACAATGGCAACATCGGACACACTAAGAAACAAGGACACCACTTGAGTACAGGACAAAAAAGAAAAATGAAGACACACATACAGATGAACAACACGAACCCAATAAAAACCATGGGTGAGATCAGGTGTACCAGTAGAGTAAGCATCTCCTGCTTCTTACAAAGACACCCGCCGTGTTGAACATGTCAACTACTTCTGAAATTAGGTATTAAATAAACTGATTCGCGTAATCATCTACTTATATCTTGAAATGCTGGTGTTTCCTATAACTGGATGATAAAAAGAAACGACATTTAATTTAAACACTTTTTAGTGAATAATTATGGTATTCGTGTGTATATGTAGTCCTTTAATTTTGAAATGGGCAAAAGGGTAGATTGAGCCCCAGAATTTGAATTACAGGATTGTTGATATACTATGTAGTCGGTCACTAAAATATTCTGTAATGTTTATATTCACTGGTTCAGAAAATAAAGAAAACTCGTGGAAATTTTGCTTGTAAAACATATCTACGTTTCTACGTTGCTTCAGGTAACAATATTTGTCCGCCACGCGTGGAAATTTTGCTCGTAAAATATATCTACGTTTCTATATTTGTCAACCACGCCATATGGAAATGCAGGGTCAGCGCGTCAACGTTTCAGGACTGTACTTATGATAGGGTATTGATGATTATCTGCAGAATTTTATACAACATGGTCCATGGAATAATTTCTTGAGTGAAGATAGAAATCAAAGCGACGAAAAAGTCACAAGAATTGATTGAAAATTGCCAAAAAGTTTAACAGTATGATTAATTACAAAATTCACATACACAAATTGAGACAAAATTACCTAAAGATTTTACAAACAACGTAGATTTCAGTTATGTGGACAACTAAAAATGAAGAACATTACCTGAAAGTAATACAATCACACAGATATTTGTTACAGACAACTGATAACTAGAAAATTACTAAATGTAAAACGATGTTTATATAATGAACTATTTACAGAGAAATACCTAGGCACACTATTAACACAGATATTAGTTTCATACAGCTGATAAATAAAAAAATACCTGAATGTGAAATAGTAAAACAGATATTAGTTAAAAACTATTGAAAATAATAACACAAATATTAGTTACATATACATATTCATATACAAAACCAATTGCAACTAACATCTTCAATCACAAACGGGTATTGCGGGATGTCCAAATTGAAGACTTCAAATCAAAACCACCTGATTGTTCTTGTCTTTCTTCCCCATTTATGTACGCTCCTGCTGGTCACGTTATTACAGAGGACCTCGACATCGTAAGCAATGAGAAATTACGTGATCTCTTCACAAAAGGTAAAAAATATCGTGAACCCCAACCCATCAATTGGAAACATAACTTTAAAATATTGATGAACGCAGTTGAGGAATACGCCAAACAATGGGCTAAGAGAGAGAAGGCTAAAGGTTGAAACATTGTCCGACTGGATCAGGTCCATAAAGTCATTGATTGTAGCTCGAAAAAGGCGCCTTAAGACAACCATGAGCCCATTTCAAAAAGCATATTCGATGACCCCGAGGTAGAAAAAACATTAACCTTCCTCCATGACAATTATGTCATCGTACCAGCTGACAAGGCCCAAAACAACATCACATTTATCTATAAAAGACACTACATTGACTGCTTAATGAAGGAGATGGGCATTGACAATTCATTTGACAACCCCACATACAAACTCTCCACCATACCAAGAGAGGACATACTAAACAATCACAAATCAGTATCGTCTTCCTTTGGTATCACTTTGAGTGAAGAGAACAACAACCTGCCTTGTATCTACTGGGTACCTAAATTACATAAATGCCCTTACAAACAGAGATACATTGCTGGGTCTGCCAAATGCACAACAAAACCCCTTTCCAAACTCCTCACCTCATTACTTACTGGCCTCAAGATATATAGTGATAAAGTATACTCAACAAGTGGAGTGAATCAGATGTGGATTCTCAAAAACTCAAAGACTTGTTAGAATATCTATCTTCAACTGAACTCAACCACTGCAACGATGTCAAAACATTTGATTTTTCTACTCTTTATACCACTCTTCCACACGATAAGCTAGAGTCATTACTCCGGGATTTAATACATCAGTCTTTCTGTACTAAAAAAGGTGAAAGAAGTTATTCATATTTGGTGATAGGTAAAGATGGGGCCTATTTTTTTAAACATCACACTGATTCACACAAAAAGTATACAGAGGAGGATGTCATTGCAATGCTGGAATTCTTGATTGATAACATATTTGTAGAATTTGGAGGACAAGTTTTCCAGCAGACGATGGGGATACCTATGGGGACTAATTGTGCGCCACTTTTAGCAGATTTGTTTCTTTGTTCGTATGAAGCCAGGTTCATACAAGGGCTAGTTCAGAAAAAAGACAACAAGCTAGCCAAATCCTTTAATTTCAGTTTCCGCTGTATAGATGATGTTCTTTCATTGAACAATCCTCAATTTAAGGATAACCTTCATCTTATATACCTAAAATGAACTCGACATTAAAGAGACCACTGATACACCATCATCAGCATCATACCTGGACCTATACCTCTGCATTGACAACTCTGGATGTCTGAAAACAAAACTTTACGACAAGCGTGATGATTTCGACTTTCCAATAGTGAACTTCCCGTTTTTTGAGCAGTAATATTCCCACTTCTCCGGCATATGGCGTGTACATTTCACAACTCATTCGCTATTGCCATGTCTGTAGTTTGTACAGCGATTTTGTCAACAGAGCGAAATTACTGTCTCAAAAACTTATACATCAAGGGTATGTTAAGTCACTGTTGCAATTGTCACTTCATAAGTTTTACGGTCGTCACCACGATTTGACAGACCATTACAATGTTTCTGTTTCACAAATGAGAACAGATATCTTTGGGTAGATCCAGAGTTTGTTACCGGACTGACTAACACCGACTGTGACAAAATCGGACTTTTTACCGGCAGTGTGACGGGTGCCACGCGTGGAGCAGATCATGCTTACCCCTCCGGAGCACCTGATGATACCTCAGTTTTTATAGGGATTCACACTGCTAGTGCTTTAGTTTTGTGGCGTTTTTGTTCATTTTTGTTTGTTTGTTATGTCTTTGTCATACTGTCTCAATTCGTGTTGCTGTGAATTGCCGTGATTTTGGATTTATGATTTTAGAATTTCCCCTTTCCTCGTTCTTGCTTCGGTATTCGTTTGCCGATGTATTACATACAATTGATTAAAAACAGTAACACAGGTATTAGTTAAATACAATAGGGGTAATAACAAAATTACCGAACAGAATTGTATAGAGCCAAAGTCCTAGATGCGGAACCAATAGGTTTAAAAGAAACACACATTCAAACTTAGAGAAAACTGACAAAGAAATTATCAAATGTCGAACAGATACACAGAATAAAAGTCACTACAACTGTTTTGGGGGAATTTACCAAAAAGGTCTAACAGTAAAACAGATATTAGTAATATACAACTGATAGAGAGCAAAGTTCCTAACGGTTCAACGTTAACACTAAAAATTACCTTACAAGATGTATTATTAACACAGATATTAAGTTAAGACAGTGAAAGAGAGATCATTACTTAAAGGTCTAACACAGAAAATTACAACAGTAACACAATTTGTAGGGTGCTTAAGGTCTGGATTTCGACATTACACAAAATCAAAGTTTTGTTATCATGATCGAACAACTTTTAAATTTTTATTTTTTTGCTGCCGTTGAAAGTTCCTGTTTTTTCTGTAATTTCTCATTTTAGGGGTACCCTATAGCACAGCTTAGGTATGGTATTTTTAAAATTATGGAAATGAGTTGGGAGTTCCTAATATGCTGATAGTAAGCTACTTACGTGAAAGTCCAGACCTGAAATTCATTATATTTGAATTTAGAATTTAAGTTATCTTTCATTTATTTTTATCATTTTTATGGGTTAATTTTGGTGACTTCCTTGATAGAGCCCGGTTGCTCTCAAATAGGCTACTTCAACAAGGGTATGTTACCCAAAACTTGAAGTCATCCCTCCAGAAGTTTTACGGTCGACATCACCATCTTGTGGACCGCTATGGGATATCTGTTTCCCAGATGACAACAGATCTTTCCCTCTAAAGCTTAATTGTTGTTTCCTCTACCGGACTTGACTTTACTAACGGCGGGTGTCTTATAAGAAGCAGGAGATGCTAACTCTACCGGTGCACCTGATATCACCCATGGTTTTTATTGGGTCCGTGTTGTTCATCTTTGTGTGTGTGTGTGTGTGTGTGTGTGTGTGTGTGTGTGTGTGTGTGTTCATTTTTCTTTTCTGTGCCGTACCCATGTTGTGTCTCTGTTTTTTCCCTTTTTTGTTTCTGATGTTGCCATTGTCCTTGGATTGTTCGTTTTGGATTAACGGTTCGGTTCTCACTTACTTTGGAATAAAAGAGACACTAATTTAAGTCATTTCCTTGAATGAAAAATTTCTACGCTCAATTTTCGAAATATTTTTATTTCAACGGAAACAAAACTACAAATTGTAAATAAGTTTGAAAGATTCGCCATTTTAGAGAAATTAAGAAATAAAAACACCGAATTTGCGAAAAACTACCCCCAATAGTAACAAAATTACCAAATTACCGAATAAAGGCAAAAAGACAAAACAGTTGGAAAATTAATGGAAAATTTGTCGACTTGGTGCAGGCATCGATTGATAAATTTTGAAATCGTACAATGCGAGATAACTCTACTCTATTGCGTGTAAACCAAGTTTTGTCAAATTACTCGAATCTATTTCAAATTCTATAGTGTTCGTATTTTGAATTGTCATGTCATTGTAACTAAATACTAAACTTACTATTAAATTGGTTTATGCATATGTCCATTTTGACAACTAATCCTAGGTGAAGATGAAATCTAAATATTTGGAAGACCATAAACTCAAGGTGTTTAAAAATTGAGAGATACCAAATAACCAATATAATCAAAGCCAAAATAAGCTAAAGATATAGCATGAGAGAGATACTGTTTTCACGTTTAAAATGACATTTCGCTATCAATCTACTTAATACTAGTACTAGTATTATAGGGTTTTGGTTCAGTTTTATCTCAACTTTGTTTTTATGGAAAAATCAAAAACAAAGATGTTATTTATTACTATTATTTATTTCATTGAGGTTCAAAGGCTTAAAATTGATTTCAAGGTTTCCTTTAAACAATGGATTTAAAAAAAAGGTTCAAAATAGCTTAAGCGTCCTTTATGCTACGAGACGATGTACTTTCTTTTAATAATCCAAAATTCAAAGAATATTTACACTAGATTTATCCCAATGAGCTTGAAATTAAAGAGACTAATGATACACCCATTTCAGCCTCGTACTTAGAACTTTTGATATACATTGACGGAGAGGGCGTTTGAAATCTAGCCTATATGACAAACGTGGTGATTTTTACTTTCCAATTGTGAACTTTCCCTTTCTGAGCAGCAGTATACCTACCTCTCTAGCCCATTGAGTGTATATTTTACGGTTGATTCCTTACTGTCGAGCATGTAGTTTATACAGTAATCATTTTAATAGAGCAAAAACACTATCCCAAAAGCTGTTAAGTCAGGTATTTATGCAACATTTGTTACTTTCATCCCTCCAGAAATTCTATGTCCGTCACTATGACATCATTGAAAGATATGACGTGTTTGTGTCCAAAATGAAAACGGACTTTTCGACTAGATTTCACGGATTTGAAATAACCGGTTTTGACTCAACCCTTGATTGACTCACTGATAGTGTGACGGTTGTCGCTGGCGGAGCAGGAGATGCTTACCCTTTCGGAGCATCTGAAATCACTCCCGGTTTCATAGGAGTCCACGCTTTGAGTGCCTAAGTTTTGAATGTCGTCTTTTTATTTCCGTGCCTTGTGGCTGTATCAAGTTCTGTGTTCCCATTTTTGTCATGTATATGGACTTTGATTTTTGTAACCATCACTTTCCTGGTCTTTCCTTGTTCTGTCGGTATACTACTGTCGTTGATTTATATATTTCATCGATAATTTTTAATTGTTATCGATAGCGTACCCTTTTTTTCAATATTAAAAGATCTATGGCTGCCTTTGTGAACTTATTCCCAATTTTTGATATTTAAAAAATGATTTTTAAATAACAAAAGTTAAAAATGAATTTTTAATTTTAAGAAACCCTTTTAATATAAAAAAAAATTCCAATATTAAAAAAACGACTTTTCAGTCAAAAAAACGTATATATATTTTTTGTACTAAAAGATAAGTTTTATTTTTAAATATTAAAAACCATTTTTAATATTAGGAATTCATTTTCAATCTGTTTTTTTTTTATTTGATTTTCTTATATTGGAAATTGATTCTAAAAATTGAAAATATGTTTATTTTTCAATATTAAGAAATCATTTTCATAATACCGTATAAGTGGTTATTTTCGAGAATACTTAATTTTCGCTTAAATTCATTAAATGATCACGTTTTTACATAAAAAATATAGTGATTTTTAAAAGCACTAATCACGTAACAACGATAGTGTTATATTTTTATACTGTTGTTGTTGAAGACACTATTCTACTCAAATTATTCACAAAATATACAGAAACTATATTACTTTTGAACATTTTAACAAAATAATGTATATTTACTTTTGCTTTGAAGAAAATAAGTCTGATTGTAGAAAAAGGGGGTAGTTATGTAAAAGATATTATTAATAAAGAAACAATGATGGGATATGGAGTAAATGCACATGAGAAAAAGTCTCTACAAATACATGGTAGAAAGCAATGGAACAACGCTTTTATTGTTGTTCTTCGTCTTGAAGTCATCTTCATCATTATTAGTTTAGGTTGTCGATAGCATTTTAGAGACTATTATACCGACATTGTCGATAACGATTTTGAAGGAAAATAACACATTGATTGATTATTCATTTGAATCGAGTCATTTGAATGACAAAAAATGATTTTTTTTTTAATCTTAAAGTTTTGTCCCTCTAGGCTCTTTTTTCAATACTGCACCAGTTCTATATTTCAAGACATAGTAGAATCAATGCAAATCCCGGGGGCACTGCCTATATAAGTGGTACTGGGTATGTTCCGACAAACGGGGTTGCATTTTTAGCTGAATTGTCTAGAAAGGGGTATGGTTTTTTAACTTTGTCTTGAAAGGGGTCAGATTTTCTTGTCTATGATGGGGTAACAGAGAAGATTTCGGTTACATAAATATCATAAAAGCATCTTTTAGCAAGTATAAGTTGATGATTATTACATTCTAACAACTTATTTGACTATTAAATTGGTATATTGACTTGATATTAAGAAAAATCTTACCTTTTCTGTAAGAAAGGTTCTATATACTTTTACAAATTTGTCTAGAATGGGGTATAGAAATCCGTCATAATTTGTGTAGAAAGGGGTCAGGGTTTTGAACCACTGGAAGAACACCCCCGTCAATTTTCAGACCATGTGCACCCCCCCCCCCCTTTTCTTTTCGACTTTTTAAAAGTTGCTTGCAATAATTTGCATTATGTGGAGAAATTGTTTAAGTTTTGTATCCTGAAATAAAGGGCCTAGAGCTAGAGGGACAAAACTTAAAAGATTTTTTTTTTAAAATCAATTTTTTGTCATTCAAATGAAGCTAGTTCAACAGAAAATTACAAAGTAATATTTTAGTCTATGATACCCATATTAACAACTGTCTATTTTTAGAATGAAAGGGAATTTTGTTTGAAATTAATCTATATTTATCCGGGTAACAATCGATTTCGAATTCTTCTGCGCAGTTTAATATCTTAAAGGGTAAGTCATTAACCGATTGTTTTATATTTGGCCAAAGATTGACACAATAACCCAACATGGATTTTAATTTAAAACACGTACATGTATTTACAACAGAGAAATTGTTTGTTTAAACTCGAGTATAGGCTTAAGCAAATTAGGTCAGGAACATAATTAGAAATGTCCTTGTACAGGACCTGATAAATTAGATTGTTTCATGAGCATCACAGTGACTTCTCATAAAAAATAGCACAGAAAAAAATGATTGACAGGCAGAATCTTCAAACAGCTATGATGACTAAATGAGTTTTAATTTTCACTTGAGTTAAAATGTGGGACACAAAATACCCAAGTTATTTTTAACACGCCGAAGTTTATTGTCTGTTTGTTGCAATTCAAAACAAACAGAAAAGATGCAAGACAGATTGATATTTATCTTAGTAAACATCAGCATACAATTCAAACTAATATGCCGTTACACTTCCTTTCTTTTGTTTTGATTATGCTGTCATTATCAAAGTTAGATTTCAATAATAAACTTACTTCTAGTAGGAACACCAATTGGCCCAAAACAGAAATCGGACAAATATGAGCGTTCATTTCATCCTACTGTACATTCTGAAAATAAGAATAGATTTTTTTTTTGTCAGATTTGAATTTTGTATCATTGGATTTTGCAAAAAGCTTTCAGAAGTACCTAAAGTTTTTTGCGTGACTCTATCTATTTTGGAGCCTAAGAGTGTAATTTGAAACAAAAATTAAACTTTTACTTTCAGAATTTCTTCATTCAATGGGAAACATTTCTTAGTAATCCCCTTAATATAAACATTCAATAATTAATCTACAGATTTTGCGAATCTCCTGCTGCAATTTTGGAAAATAAATTGGAAATTTAAATTAAATAATTTCTATTAAGTTGTATCACCAATGATTTCATAATATTTCAGAATGAGTGATTTCCTTCAGGAGCCTCTTAGCATTCCAGTACAAAGAGAAGAATCAGAGGAGTCCCTATATGATATACAATTGGGGAACACTATTGGGGACAGAGACTTGGCTTGGGAAAACATATGCCTTGAAAAACAACACTTAGAAAAATCCCTGCAGTCAAAAATAAATGAACTACGACAGCTTCAAAGTGAACATGATGGTAATGTTAAAACATGAATAAAACGTGGAATAACAGGAAACCAATCAAATAATAGTAACGCCGGTCAAACCATAGCATGAACATAAAAAATGAGTAAAGATAACAAACTGTAATAAAGAAAAGTTTTCGTTTGAGACAGAATTGGTTCTTTTGCTAAATATCGAAATAGCACGGAATCTTACCCGTCATATTTGGAGATGTTCTTACATTGCTTGGTTTAACCATGTATTTGTAAAGACTTTGTCTCGTGTACATTTACTCTATATCCTTCCATTCTTTATGAAAGAAGTAAATACAATGATATATTTTATAACGTACGTATAGAGCTTTTTGTTCTTTGCACCCTACATCTACTAAAACCACTGGCTTGGTTTATGTTGTTGTTTTTCTTTTCTTTTTATTTTTTTTTTTTCGGTTGGGGGTATAAAAGCCAAGGTTATTCTTTGCTTAGTATAAATAAAGTTGAATATCAGCTGTAAGCCCGTATTATCAGCTATAAAACACGCAAAATGTGTTCCCACTTTCGTGCGTTATGTGAGTGTGACGATAAATCCAGGAAATAAAATTACATATGAACTATGTAGCTTTTTGTCAAATCCTTGGAAATGGGTGACGAAGAAAAGGATCGTCGTTTAAGCGACGATATAACGAGTGAGCACTGCAATATTTTTTTTTCTTTTTCTTTTTAACAAAAAGGAAAAGAGCAAATAGTGAGGA
This sequence comes from Modiolus philippinarum, assembly GCA_002080025.1. NCBI lineage: Eukaryota > Metazoa > Mollusca > Bivalvia > Mytilida > Modiolidae > Modiolus > Modiolus philippinarum. The sequence goes on from MJUU01026276.1 coordinate 21,500, forward strand.
CAAGGCTGAGTCTTGTGATTAAATTGTCATTCAAATACATGTCTATCGTGATGAAAATTTCAAACACCAGAAAATTATTTCAAATTTCAAAACAAAGTTCTAATAATTCCTTTGCTTTTGTTAAAATATATGCTTACCTATTGGCGTACAAATTTTCTTGGTACATTACATACAAAGCAGTCTTTTGGCGTTTAACATGAATGAACGCAATACCAAACGAATAGTGAGAAGTATTATGATTGCAAATGGTTGCTTGGTGTGGAATAATGTGATTTTGTAAGGGGTAAAGCAAAAACCGCACAAATAAGGGACCTAATTTTTGAAGTGTTCTCGGTGTTTTTTGTTGTCTCTACCTCCATGCAAATTTTCGTCTTTCACTAAGCAAGGGAATAAAGACGTAATGGCGCAAAGTATATGAAAATGAACCCCTATTCCTTTAAGTATTATTTGTTTTCAACAGATTTAAAGGAAAAATTGGCTGAAAATGAAAGACAGACGAGGAAGGTCCAAGAATATCTTGAGAAACAAATGGAAAACACACAGAAGTTGATTGCTCGATTAAACCAGGAGGTATATTGTTTATTTTATTTTTTATGATATATCGAAAAAAAGTAAACCATATGATTTTACGAAAGTTTAAAAAAAATACGATATGGAATTGTGGACGAATGGGTCACAAACCATACCCACCCTCTCTTACTTTATACAGAGATTACCTCCAGACATTTTTCTTATATTGATGCTATGATGATAAAATTAGAAATTGCAGATTGAAGGTGCACAGGTTCATATTAGAAGCATTCTAGCATAAGTTGAAAAGAAACACAAAAGGTGTTGAGAAATTAACTCTAGACATAGCATCCTTAATGGATATGCAAGTACAAAAAGAATTAAGTATAACCGTTGTTATTTTTTTTAAATTCTCCTTATAAGTCTGGAAATATAAGCTCACAGTTCATTCGATAGGAAGCATTTGATAATGAAAACATTTGAAAAAGAATTTCTTAAGAGTTTGTAGAGAAGTTTGCGTGATGAACTCCGAGCATTATTCTTCTATATTGATAATAAAGTACAAAATATCAAACTAGTAAGATATTAAAAGGGAAATTCCAAAGAGGTTTCGAAATTTTTTCGTATAGAATCTTCAGCACAAAGTAGTCAAATCTTTTTTTTAAATCAATGAATTAATCTAAAATACTACAGGTCACGTGCTCATATAGAATAAAAAATAATGAGAATACAGCCGACTTGGGTTTTGCGTATGGCTGTTTTGAAATGGTGTCATCTTGTTAGCGACTAATAATTTTAAAGTGTCCTGTTTGATTCAAACAGATACTGAATCCATCAAAAAATGAGTGTGATAAACTAGATTACTATAGATTTTTTATGAATGAACATCATATTTGATCCAAATGTATGATACACCAAGAGACGTAAAATTACAAAAACAGGGTAACAGTAAACACCTACAATGGCCGAAAACTACAACAACATGCCACAATTCACAAGGGAACTGCACTAGAAAAACAATCATGAAGACAAGGGACAAACATAAATAATGATAGGAACTCTGGATAGCCGGACTTGGTACCGGCACTAGCAAAAAGCCAGTGGTAGTGTTAAACCAGTTTATTGGTACCCAAACCTCCCCTTTTTCTGACTCGTTTCCCAATAGTATAATAAACATACGAATAAAATATTCATTTTAGTCGTAAGACTGGCACAGTTATACGACTGGTACCAAATAACAAAATACCGAAGTTACTGTTAATTTAGTTCTGCATATGTGCATTTCAGCAAGTTATGTCTCTTCAGAGCAGATTAAATCAAAAAATTTGGAAAACCCTAAACCATAAACCCTAAAAAATTGTAAATCTGATAGAGCAGCACCTAATAACCAAAAAGTTCTAAATAGAAAGCCAAAATCAGCAAAGGACAAAGCTATGCAAGATGGAGATACTCCTTAGTTTTAAGTTTTTTTTCTAAAATTGAAATATTGCAAGTTTCCAGATGCAGTTTTCAGTAGCAACAAAGCATTGCTACTGGGTTGGTGAATACCATCGGGGACTAACAGTCTACCAGCGGAGGCAATAACTAACTAAATGCTGAAGTTACTGTAAACTTGCGTGTTATAGAAATTTACTGTTTTATCAAAATTCTAACCACTAAAAATACTGAGGCTTCATTCCGTGTATGGCACTCGGTAGATGTCCTTGGTACTGGATTTGGCTTCCTATTTCGATTTTTTTTGGTAATGAGTACTTCTTTTCTGACAACTTTTGGATTATGGCTTTCCATATTATATGATATTTATGCTGTTGATGAGAGGTTACTCCTTGAAACACGTGTACAGCATAACGAAATTTACTGTTTTTTATGCAACATCGGTATTTTTTGTATTTTGAACCTTTGGGCCGATGCCACTGCTGGTGGACCAGAGGTCCCCGAGGGTATTCACAAGCCTGATAGTCAGACTTGTCTGACATGAAAATTTTACCTTGCGTGTTATAGAAATTTACTATTTTTATCAAAATTCTAAACCACTAAAAATACTGAGGCTTCATTCCGTGTATGGCACTCGGTAGATGTCCTTGGTACTGGATTTGGCTTCCTATTTCGATTTTTTTGGTAATGAGTACTTCTTTTCTGACAACTTTTGGATTATGGCTTTCCATAGTATTTGATACTAAGGTTACTCCTTGAAACACGTGTACAGCTTAACGAAAATTACTGTTTTTATGCAACATCGGTATTTTTTGTATTTTGAACCATTGGGCCGATGCCACTGCTGATGGACCAGAGGTCCCCGAGGGTTTTCACAAGCCCGATAGTCAGACTTGTCTGACATGAAAATTTTACCTTAGTAGTTGATATGGCAAAAAGCCGTAGGTTTTCAAAAAACGTTTTTTGAAAACCTACGGCTTTTTGCCATTGTTAACTACTATCCAGGAGCATGTGACAAAAAACGTGTTTACGATTTTTGTTTCTACAACGGTTGAAACTCTGCTTTAAGCACTCCAGAAGTAAAAAAGTAGGTTTTACTCACATTTTTTACGTTGCTTGCATGACACGAGTTATACATAACACTGACGTGTATCTCTTGTTCTATTCTTTTGATTCCTATACATTTCTAGTAAGTCTGACAGGTCGTCACCAGTTACTCTCTCTATAACAAATATATTGTTAAAAGGATAATATAAATATACGATTTCCCCTTGAATATCAAGTATTTCGTAAAAACCATACACCTTTGTTTTTATTTTTTTTAGATTGGACAAATCATATGCAAGCANCTATTTTGACAAAATTTGGTCCCCATTGGCTCAGTGGTTTCAGAGGAGAAGATCTTTGAATGCATTTCCCATAGGGTCCTATGTTAAACTATCTTCCCCGCTGGTGGCCATCTTGGATGAGATGCGAACCTGCTGGACATATGTAGAAATTGTAGTTCTGGAAAACCTCAACACTTTTGCAATTCACATTTAACCTTTATCTCAAACAGTTTTTGAAATAAAAGTAAAAACGTTCAAAAATTGTGAAAATTCAAAGAAAAAGCGGCAATAACTCCTATGTGGGTTGTCAGATTTTCTTCAAAATTGCAGGACATGTAGATCTTACTATGCTGACCATTTGTGTTATACAAACTTTACTTATATCTTCTATCATTTTCGATATATAAGACCAGAAGTAACGAAAAACTCAAAATTTTACAGAAAAGGGGCAATAACTCCAAGACGGGTAAACGGATATTCTCCAAAATTGCAGGGCAGGTAGATCTCATCATGCTGATCATTTTTACCCCATGTCAGAATTTTGATATCTGTAATGGTTTTCGAGTAATTTGCAAAAAACAGTAATTTACCCCTATGTTCTATTTTTAGTAACAGCGGCCATGTTGTTTAGTCTACGGACATAAAAATCACAAACTTGAAAGAGCATACCCTGGTGATGATTCAGGCCAAGTTTGGTTAGGATTGGACCTGTAGTTTCAGAGGAGAAGATCTTTGAATAAAAGTTAACGGACGGACGGACGGACGACGCACGGACGGACGGACGACGGACGCTGAGTGATGGCAAAAGCTCACCTGGCCTTTGGCCAGGTGAGCTAAAAAAGGAAAAGGTCAGCTAAAAGTGGCGCACAATTTGTTCCCATAGGAATCCCTATTGAAAAACACGGCCTCCTCATTCAACAAAAATGTTGTCGATCAAAAATTCAAGCATCTTAATCACGTCATTTTTACTGTATTTCTTGTTTGACTCAGTGTTGTTCTAAACAAAATATGTTTTATCTTTCCCTATTACCAGATAGGAATACCTGCGTTCTCAAATCTTTTTTTAAATCAATGAATTAATCTAAAATACTACAGGTCACGTGCTCATATAGAATAAAAAATAATGAGAATACAACCGACCTGGGTTTTGCGTATGGCTGTTTTGAAATGGTGTCATCTTTTTAGCGACTAATAATTTTAAAGTGTTCTGTTTGATTCAAACAGATGCTGAATCCATAAAAAGTGCTAAACTAGATTACTATAGATTTTTTATGAATGAACATCATATTTGATCCAAATGTATGATACACCAAGAGACGTAAAATTACAAAAACAGGATAACAGTAAACACCTACAATGGCCGAAAACTACAACCACATGCCACAATTCACAAGGGAACTGCACTAGAAAAACAATAATGAAGACAAGGGACAAACATAAATAACGATAGGAACTCTTGATAGCCGGACTTGGTACCGGCACTAGCAAAAGCCAGTGGTACGGTTAAACCGGTTTATTGGTACCAAAACCTCCCCTTTATCTGTCCCGTTTCCCTATAGTATAATAAACATACGAATAAAATATTCATTTTAGTCATAAGACTGGCACAGTTATACGACTGGTACCAAATAACAAAATACCGAAGTTACTGTTAATTTAGTTCTGCATATGTGTATTTCAGCAAGTTATGTCTCTTCAGAGCGGATTAAATCAATACATTTGGAAAACCCTAAACCAAAAATTGTAAATAAGAAAGAGTAGCACCTAATAACCAAAAAGTTCTAAATAGAAAGCTAAAATCAGCAAAGGACAAGGCTATGCAAGATGGAAATACTCCTTAGTTTTAAGATTTTTTTCTAAAATTTAATTATTGCAAGTTTCCAGATGCAGTTTTCAGTAGCAACAAAGCACTAGTACTGCTACTGGATTGGTGAATACCCTCGGGGACTAACAGTCTACCAGCGGAGGCAGTAACTAACAAAATGCTGATGTTACTGTAAACTTAGTTTCTGTATATGGCAATTCGGAAAACTTATGTCTCTTCAGTGCAGATCAAATATAAATATCTGGCAGACCATAAACAAAAAAATTGTAAAATCAAATAGGGCAATTATTTCCAAAAATATCTAAATGGAAAGTCAAAATCGGCTAAGGACAGAGCTATACAAGATGGAGATACTCCATAGATTTAAGTTTTTGTTTTTAAATTCAAATATTGCATGTTCCAAGATGAAATCCATTTTGGGTCAGCACCGAAGTAGACTACTGGTTAGGGGTATACCCTCGGGACTAACATTCCACCAGCAGAGGCATGGGCTCAGTGATAATAAATAAAAAAAATGCCGAAGTTACTGTAAATTTACAGTGTCTCTTTTGATTCAACCAGACACTGAATCCATGAAAAAAGAGATAGTTCTCAACCGAAGTCTCCCTCACTCTAGCTCTTATATGAATTAACATCATGTACGATCTAACTGTGATACATCATACGTCATACGACTGGCACCTAAATAATAAGGTCAGCTTCCCAATGCCAACGCTGGTGGACTGTTAGTCCAATAGTCAGTACTTCGGTGCTGACCCGAAAGCCGATTCTATTTGGAACCTTACAATATGTAACTTTTGTAATTTTGTTGAAAACTAAGGAGTATCTCGCTCATGCAAAGCTCTGTCCTTAGCTGATTTTGGCTTTACATTTAGATCATATTGGTTATTTGTTCTCTATCAGTTTTAAACATCTTTGAGTTTATGGTCTTCCAAACGTT
>MJUU01026276.1:35624-69860 GCA_002080025.1 Modiolus philippinarum
TTTTTTTCTGAATGAAAATCGCAACTGCATCACAAGTATTATTCCGACTATGGACTAAATGATTCATTGACTTGTTTACAAGCATATATTCATACATAATAAACACGCAATAAGTTCTGTGGCGTGCGTGTCACAGGTGACCACCTGAACAAAAAATCACCTAAACGAATAATTCACCTGTGTCACACGAGCCACCTGGGGTTTTAATTAATGACAATAAACAATTACAATTAACAAGGTAACATGTTACAGAGGATTAAGTTTTGTCAACAACGAAGTGTAAGTGCACAATTTCTTAACCGTGAAAAATATCCGCACGTGTGCACATTCGTTTTTGAAAGAGTAAAATAAAGGTATGCACGAAATTTCCATTCTTTTGAAAAAGGGTTAGTTTCTATAACATTTTCTTTTTATTACTAATAGAAACTCGAAATTCGGACAATTAATAGTTTTTTCCCTAACTTGATGTTCATGTTTTGAGCGTGAATTGATAGCGTACATTGTAGTTTATTTTTCCTATATGGTATATGGATATCGAGTATTGACCAATCAAATCATATTATATAAGGTACCGGAAGCCTTGTATAAGGTACCGGAAGAAGTCAATATGGCAGCCCCCTGCTTGTTAAAATTTTCATACAAAAACACAAATTATAGAATAACCACTTAAGATCTGAAAACGGGTCACGGCAACAACGTTTTAAAATGCATGTTTGAATAACATATCAAATTTAATTTTTTGAGTGAACTTTCCCTTTAAGGTAGTTCTACTACCTATACAACCACTGTATTCTATCACCACTGCAGTGTGAGTTCGCGCCCGACTTTGTACATTACAAAAAAGGTGCACTAGACTTACAGTAGGTGATAAGGTATGTTAGTTACCTGCCCAAGGTCGGTGGTTCTCTCTGGGCACCCAAGCTTCCTCCACCACCAAAACTGACCGTCATGAGATAGCTGACAACTATGCGATAAAGGAATGTATACTGGTTAAATCGGGAGATAAAAGTTAAATGGGTCAGTAACGAGGTTCTACCGGCTTTTGGTTGGGAAATTGAAATAAGTGGTTCTTACCTTATCCCAATTTATCGGGTCAATTAATATAAAACCAGGAAATTGCAAATTGAAACTTGAAATAATCCATTGAGATCTTTGATAGATACCTATTCCACCACAGGCTGACCATTTATGCCAAATAGTTTACCTTGAGCCACTACGAGGGGTAAAATATTGGGTTGATGGGGGAAATTTTGGTACCTTAGCAAATCTGCATGAATAATTTCAATTCTAATGAGACAAAAAGATTTTTTTAAGTGAAGCACTCCCGGGTAAAAGCAAATAACTTGAACATGCTACGATATCTAAGCAATAATTATTAACAAAAAAATTTACATGGACAAGACAACGGCAAATAATACAAAACAGAAAACATAGAAATTGGGATATTGATAGGCGCCATCATATTTATTTCTAGCTGCACATTTACGTGTGGAATATCGAATCATTCATGAATATATAGCGGTTTTACCACGGATTTTTGACATGACATATTAGAGTACGACGTTAATTTGTTTGATGCACTCCAAAAACTATATTTTTTAACTATTATGGAATTGTAAAGTATAACAACATTGTAGTAATGATTTTGCTTATTGTAGAAGCAGAAAAATATGAGATTAGAAGAAGAACGGAACAACCTGAAGGAGATCGAAGGACAAATGAACGATATTAAAGACAGAAATGACAGCTTAGAACATGACATAAATACTCTAAATGGCTTAGTAAAAAAATGTTTGGAAGAGGTAAAACGTATTTTGCTTTATACAATTAATAATTATTTTACAGTTCAACTCTGTTATACTAAAGTGATTTTTTAAGTAAAGGATTGCATGTCGCTCATTGTAAAATATTTTTCCTAAAAGACCAACCCGTGGTGAAAAATATAGTATATATTCAAGCTCCAAGGAATTATTTTTCAAGTTCAAATGGGTTTCTGCATGTCATCTTATACTGCTAACATGAAATGTTGTACACGTACCAGAATAAAAAACTGAATTTCGCACTTGTGTAACAGAGATAAGAAGTACTCAAAGAAAAGTGCAATTAGATATGATTCTACGCACATAATTATAAAATTTTGAACTTTTGTCATTTTTTTCAATTTTTTAGCTTCAATCAGAAAAGATAAAAACAGTGTTTCTTGAGCAACTGTACGATATGAAAGATTCTGCTCTTCGCAAAGCAACAGAACACAACAGAAAACTCGAAAAGAAGCTGTCAATTTTGTCGACGTCACCTGAAATCAAAACAGATAATGATGAAGAAGAGGTGGATAATAATCGCTTTAAACGAAAACGAATTCAAGAGTGTAGACGCTGTCACAAAGCTCTTGTACCTGGAGAAGCTACCGGAAGTTGCAGCTTTCATTCCCGAAAACCAGTTCGTTATCCTCAAAGTAATGATCCCAAAATGATGGTATGGCAGTGTTGCCAACAAAAAGGAAGAGTTGAACCGGCTGGATGTCAATTACTTAATTATCACGAACCATTGTGACTTATTACATACTGGTATTTGTCACTTCCAAGGACATACTAAGGCTTGATGTTACACGAAATGTCCATTCAATTACTGTCTGATAGATCATTACTATGATAGAGGAAATTGTACAAAAAAAAAATATATTTTCACAATGTGTAATTATACGTTTCTATGCCCTTTATAAGTTTTTGTTTATGGTGATGAATTTTCAGTTTTAAATGTGGTGAAATTAAACCAAAGACAAAATTCACCCAAATAAATACTATCAACGACCCGACTAATATACCAATATCTATGTTATACCTGGACCTAAATTTCTATATTGAGAACCCATGACACCTGAAATCTAAGCATTGCAACGCGCAAGGTAATTTTTGATTTCCTAAAATATCAGCTTTCCGTTTCCCTTTCTATTCCCATGTTTTGAAATTTAGCCTTCTGATTTACTTCAGTATTTCTTACTGATGGTTTCGACACTAGCCTTAGGCTCCTGATTGGCAGCACGCACCGGGTAATCAAATTATCAGTATTTTTGTGCACATGTGTTCAATAATTATTTACTGAAAATATGGTGGTCTTGGTAAATTTTCATGAAATATGGTAACCAAATCATCAAAAAGGGTGTCTGAATAGAAAAATCATTCAAGATTATAATACTAGTAATCACTCATAAAACCCCCTACTAATAGAGTAATCAAGAAAACTATGAGATGCTCTAATCTGTTCAAATCAAAAACTTAAAAATCAGTATTTGCCGCTTCTATCGTTATGCTAACACCAAGTTATGAAGTGAACATGTTGGCTTACAGAGCAATTTGTATAATGTGTCCAAGTGTGTTTAAGGGTTTTCCTGTTTAGCTCAGATTATTTACCTGAAACAAAGCAGGGTGTCAGCATAAAACTTGTATCTTGAATCTGAATAATTATTCATTTTTGGGGGAAAAACATCTTTCATCTGACCATCATTTGGTAATATATGAAATCAAGCTATCAAGATTCTGAAAAGCGTTCAACACTAAATCTATATTAATACCTTGCTGCGAATATTCAACAAACTGAATCATATGTAAATAGGACCTAAAATCATTATATGCTTATCATATTGCTGGTATTTCATTGGCGGATCCAAGGGGGAGTTCCGAGGGTTGGAACCCCCTTTTTTGGACAACCATGTATTTTTTATACGACCGCAAAAAATTTTGTGGTCGTACAATGGTATGGCGCTGTCGTCGTCGTCGTTGTCGTCGTTGCCGTCGTCGGCGTCGTTGTCTGTAGACACTTTAAGTTTTGGCCAATAACTCAAGTTCAAGTTGATCAATCCTTATGAAATTTTAACACAATGTTCCTTGGCACAAAAGGAAGGTGTGGATTGGTTTTGGTTATTATGGCCCTCCCGTTTTTAAAATAGGGGCCAAAAGAGCAAAATTGGCTGTTTTCACCTATTTAGCTGTAGAATTTTTATTAATTATCGGATTTTGATGGGGTTTCTTTCAGTGTGCTCCTGAGGTAATTTCCAATCAGGAGTATGCCAACGGATATCACGTCACATGTACCGTTCATGAGATAAATGGGGTCCAAAAGGGGCGAATTTTAAAAATTTTGTTTTTTTTATTTTTAGTCCGATTTTGATGCCGTTTTTTGCAATGGATTCCTTATGAAAAGTAAATAGGTGCTGCAGCATCAGATTTTTGATAATTTGTTTCCTTTCCGAGTTATGAGGGGCCAAACGGGGCAAAAATTGCAAACATTCAGATTACATAAATTTTTTATTTTTCATCGGATTTAGATGGGATTTTTTTTCTTTGGATTCATCTTGATGTAAGCTTTCAGTAGTATGTCAATGGATTTGGCGTAGCTCTTACCGTTTCCAAACTATGAGGGGCAGAAGGGGGCCAAAATAGTAAATTTATAGATAACCTAAAAATTTTTATTTTTCATCAGATTCTGATGGGATTTTTTTATTTGAATTCCTCTTGATATAAGTGTAATGTCAACATATTTTTCGTAGCTCTTACCGTTTCAAAGCTACAAGGGGTCAAAAGGGCCAAAATTGCAAATTTTTGAAATATGTGAAATCTCTATTTTTCTTCGGATTTCGATGGGATTTTTTTCTTTGGATTCCTCTCGATATAAGCTTTGAGTACTTTGTCAACGGATTTTGCGTAGCTCTTACGGTTTTGGTCAAAGGGGCCAAAATTGCAAATTTTCAAAATATGTGAAATCTTTATTTTTCATCGGATTTCAATAGGATTTTTTTCTTTGGATTCCTCTTGATGTAAGCTGTCGGTAGTATGTCAGTGTTTTTTGCATAGCTATTACCGTTTTCGAGCTACAAGGAGTCAAAGGGGCCAAAATTGTAATTTTTGGAAATATTTGAAATCTTTATTATTCATCGGATTTCGATAAGTTTTTTTCTTTGGATTCTTCTTGATATAAGCTTTCATTAGTATGTCAACAAATTTGGCATAGCTTTTACCGTTTCCGGGCTAAAGGGGCCAAAGGTGCCAAAAATTGCAACTGATTCAAGCTCTTTATTCGGTCCATTTAATTACTGTATCAAGCTCTTTACTGTGTCCTCATTCATTTTGAATTACATTAGTTCAAATTTTAGTATTCGACATGCTGCGGTCGTATCATGCTGCGCTCGGCGTAGGCCATTATTAATGAATAACCTGATATTTTATTAAGAAATACCCCAAAAATTTTCGCGCCTCGCTCCGCTCGCCGAAATTTCCTTTCACTTCAAGATTGGAACCCCCCTTTTTTCAAATTCCCAGGATCCGCGCCTGTATTTCCGTATGCATATTTTACTTCGGTATTTTGTAAACATATATATTTGCTTTGGCATTCGTTTGCCGATGAAATATTTCACTTTGTACATGTCTGATGTTTTTTTTTTTGTATGTAAATGTTTCATTTTTGTACATATTTGATATTGTTATTTCGATCAAATGACTTGTTTATAATATTGTTATTTTTGAGTAACGCTTTATAAGTATGTGTACGTCTTACATAATCTGATAAAATTGGATAAAGGTAATAAAATTTGTTTAAATGTTCATTTACATGTAAAAATACCTTTTTGGTTTCGGCTTACGTTTTGTTTGATGTCATTTTCCAATAAATGTTGAAATAACGTGAAAAAATGCCCTTTTGTAGGTGATACAGTGCAGGTGTATGGCAAGCGCGAACCAAATATTCTTGTTACTAAAAGAACCTAGTTTTTCTCTACTTAAATTGAATTCAAGTTATTTCGAATTAACACTACTTAAAATGAGTTTAAGGTAGTTTGGGTGTCTTGGTTTCTCACATAAGAACTTTTTAAAAATTTGTACAATGAATCTTTGGGCAATATGCTGTAAAAATATACAAAAAATTGGGGGTCACGGATGAGTCAAAAAAGATACAGAGCTCTAAAGATTGGTCAAATTTGGTTTTTTCGCACTATATTTTCAAAAGGATTATATTGGAAAAGCTCTATACCACTATTCAAGGGCATATTTTTTCTATAACCAGACATACAATATAGGATAAAGAACTTCAATTTAAGCACGGATTGTTCCCTATGGACGGATCATATTTTGCTTATTTCCCCTGGATCCAATGAAGCAAATTCAACTAAACTTTACAGGAATGATGTTTGGGAGGTACTTCAAAAATATTGCGCATTTGATTTCATTCCAACTGGACGGAAAGGGTGGCAACCAGTGTGGAACATAGTTTAATATTAGACTATAAGGGAAAATCATAATTTTCATCATCTGCTCTGAAATATTTAACAAACTGTATTTGAATGATATATGGTGGGTCTGTAACAAAGATTGTTCATTTCGGACATAAAGGTGGCCGCCAGCACAGTTTAACATCGGACCCTATCTTGATATCTCCTCTTAAACCACTTAAGCCAATTCAACCAAATTTAACAGAAATCAAATACATGCAATGCAGAACTTGCTGTAATTTTTTTCTACATATGGCCATTTCTTAAACTAATGTCTCTTCGGTGCAGTTAACATCTAAATATTTAAAAGACCATAAACTCAAAGATATTTAGAAACTGAAAGAGAACAAATAACCAATACGGTCTAAATGGTAGGCCAAAATCCGCCAAGGACAGAGCTTTGTTTGAGTTGCCTTAGTTTTAAACAAATTTGCAAATATTAAGAAATGTATGGAAGGACGATTACAAAAATTGCTCTTTTCGCTCAGAGTGGGAAAGGGTTAAGTGTTAATATTACCTGCTGTGCTTGAAGTTATTCATTCGAAATTTGTTGTCGGGTGCTTCATTTTAATGGTTTGTTTGTTTTAAGCGATTTTTAGTGCGCTCCAATATCAACCTACTGTCTGACGGTACTTTGAAATTTTACTCGTCATTGGTCATAATCGTGAAATTTATTTATAAAATTTCCGGACTGCCTGAAGGGATAAGGAATTTGGTTTGCTGCTTTCTTGCTGTCTCAAGCTTTTTATAGTCATATACATGTATGTCTAAAAACTCAAAATAATGAAGTTTGTTGAAAGAAGTATTAGTAATATATAAGGTCTTTGTCTTAATATTTTGTTTTTACTTATATCATGTGATTATGTATCTATCACTAATGTTCAGTATCGGTGAATAATACTGTGAAAAAATAATACAAACTGAAAAAGAAAATAAATAAGTGAAATCGAAGGATGGCTTGAGCTATTTCCAAGTGTTAGTGGTCGTTCTCCACCACAACTCGTTTTAAGTAATTCTAATATAAAGTTTCTTGCTATCCGACCCAGTTTCTGGTCACACACATCGTCGACAGCCATTGTAGCACACATCAATACGTTTTTCAATGGTCTGAAATGAGCAGAAATTTTCATAATTTAAAAAGATGCATATCACAAATTTTAGCATGATTTGGTCATTGTCAAGAATATTTGACCTGAAATTGAGAGAGAAAAGATATTCCAGATTAGATATTAGTTCTGTAAGCTGTATTATATACGAAGAAAAGAACGAGTACTAATAATTTAATTTTCAATTTTCTGATAATTCAAAGAGAATAATTCTAAATATTTTTTTATCAAATTTTTACGTATTTACTTTTTATCAAGGAATATTATCCTTGTGACCGGACCTAATTTGTCACTAACCAAATACCGAAGGAACAAACGATTTTTAATTACAAAAATCGAAGTCCACAGATATGGCAAAAATTAGAATACAGAAAAACAATAAAGTCAGACAGGACAACTAAAAAACGCAAAAATAAAAACACTAAATTCAAAACCAAAGCAGTGTGAACTCCGATGAAACTGAGAGCGACATCTGGTGTACCGGAACGGTAAGCATGTCCTGCTCTGTCAACAACACCCATCACACTGTCAGCGAGTCAATCTAGGAAAAAGTCAAATTTTGTATAGTCAAATCCGGGAAGACGTGAATCTAGCTGAAAATGTCCGTTTTAATTTGGAACACCTACACGTAATATCTTTAAATATTGTTATGGTGGCGGCCATAGTATTTCTTGAGTGAAGAAAGTAACATAGGCTGAACAAAAGTCTGACTTAGCAGTGTTATAGAACAGGACATGTCACTGCAATTCTATTAAATTTGTCATGTTGTTTCGTGCATTTGTATTGCATCCTAATTTTCGTGTTTTTATTTTATTCTATTGTTTTTTTTATTTTCATTATTTCTTTTTTATTTTCATTATTTCTTTTTATTATTTATTTATTTATTCAATTTGATTTTGGATTTAAGAAATTCTCCTCCTTTCTTTTCTTTTGTTTCATTATTCGTTTTCCGATATAGCCAAAATCGTGAGTTTTACTGCCCCAAAATTATTTTCAAGAAGATACTGCGTTTCCGCATTAATAAATGCCTTTTTTGTTTGTTTGATTGTTTGTAAGTTTTTTGTGTATGTCATGATGTGCTATGAAAAGTTTTCATATCTTTTGGTACGGTATATTTCGTTTTGTAAGCCTAATGCGCTAAGGTGCTTTTGAATCTTCCGTTCCTCCCTTACAAAAGAGTCATCTAAAGGGTAGTCGAGTAGTTTAAAGAAGGACGCAGAACTGGGGCATATTATCATGTAATATTCCCAAACTTACTGACTGACGGAAGAAGCATTTTCATCCAAAGAACACTGAAATGAAAAATAAGGATGAAAAAAAATGTGAAAAAGTTTGTGTCTTTTTTAAGTATATAAAGACGTACAATACCTACCTACAAATACTCTGAATGTCTGATGGCATTTTATTTAAATTTGATAGTCCCTTTGCAGCTTCAATGGTACTTCCACAAATTCTTTCGAGCTTGATTTTTGTCAAATTCTGGCTAAGGCATGTTAGGGTGGAATTTACATCTGTGTATTAACAAACGAAAAATAATAAATGGAATGCTGCCAACAAGTACAACATGGGACAAGAATGTAACATAGAAGTTTGAAACTGAACATTGATGAAAAGTATCAACCTTTACCAAAACATAATAGTGAACTGCCTGTATTTGTTCTGTATCAGTTATTTCTTATATTTTGATTCTTTGTTTTCCAAATATTTGGTTTTTATCTGCACTGAATGAATGCGTTGTCGAAATGAAAAGTGTAGAATTAAAATTAATATCAGGATTTATTTGTTTTGAGACATAAAGTTCTAAATAACCTGTTTTTATACATGAAAAAAAGTTCATTCACTTTTGCTTTGAATAAAAAATCACACAAAACCGTATTGAAGTAGGTTTTACATTCATTTCTTGTCATATGCTTTTTAGTAAACAAGATTGCGTCCTAAATGGGATTTTCAACAGCAAGAAAATCTATGAAAACATACCAAAACAAGTACAAACGATAGGAAACCAAAAGAAGCAACTTAATAAACAATAGTAACAAAGTATATGATTCACTTGAACTCCGTGACATAGATATAAAATGAAATAGTTTTTACTCACTTTGCTTGGTAATCGATGTCATTTCTTGGCATGTAAAATTCAGTACTTTTGTCAAACGATTGGGGTCTTCTATATCCAGAAGCATATTTAGTATTATATCAGTAGGATTTTCTGATGTTGGGACGTCCTTAGCAACACATTCGGCAATGGAATCCGGTGATCTATATTTAATTATTTTTAACGAAATATTACTAGAGTAGTGAATGTCGGAAAGGACATACTGTTTGACACAGACAACAATTGTTAAACACCCTCAGTGTACTTTTTCTTAACATTTTTGAAATCAAGTTATCGATAGTCACTATTTTTACTGATGGGAATTCAATGATATATAGTTATTGGATAGAATACCAAAAATAAGTGGTTTGGGGATTTTCGGAATTTTTTTTCAAAAAAGGAATCAAATATTTTTCGAATCCATGCAATTAGTGAAAATGTTGTTCTAATTAAATCAAACTACCGTTTCAATGCAGAATTTCAAAAATTAATATGTCTTTGATTGATTGAGCAGTATTTCAGCTATTTCAGGACGGTCAGATCCATAGTGATGGAGGAAGCCGGAGTGTCCGGAGAGAACCACCGACCTTGGGCAGGTAACAGTCATACCTTATCACTTACGATTATAAGTCGAGTGCATCCTTTTTAGTGGGGTGCGAACTCAAACCGCAGTGGTGATAGACTTCAGTGGTTCTTTAGGTAGTACAACTACCTTAACAACTCGGCCTCCCAGGCCCCAATGTTTTGACACTTTCAGGAAATTTACCAAAAATGAAAAAAAAATATTTTTTTAAAATCTAAGTAATGCAAATATTTGTTTTTTAATCAATATATATTCTAAAAGAAGGGTTGCTAGATAGAATTCCAAAAAAGTAAGTGGCCTTCGAGATTTTCAGTATATTCATCAAAATGGGAATCAAATTTTTGAATTTTAAGTATTCAGAATTTGTTTTTGCCAAACGCTTGCTAAAATACATGAATGTATGCAAAAATAATGAAAAAATATGATTCTTTGATAATATAAGGTAACTTACCAATTTTAAACCGCAAAAGCTACAGATCATATGCAACAATTCACCAACAAAACTTAAATAAAAAGTAGGAAGAGTGGGCGTCAAAATCGACCTTTTAAGCCTCTTGTTTGAATCAGGACTAATTCGAAGGCTTTTTGTGCATTTGCAGAATATATTCAACGATTAGGTCTACAACAAAATAAAATCCCTATATTCGAAAATGTAGGTGCTTGCGCCTCATGTCACATCTGTCCATCCGTCATTTATCGAAATCTTGTGTCCAAAATCTTATTGTGCATCCACATAGGAAAAATGAGAGGATATGCAGTGAATGTACATGTGACAAAAACGCACACGATACATAGAAAACTGCATTTTATCAAGGACAGGGCTTTTATTCCTTTCTACATCTTGATGTCGCCTGAGGGTCTTCAAGTAGAGGTGAACAATATTCACCACCTCAAGCGAGATCAAGAAGGCCCCTAGCGTACACTTAAGCGGTATTCTTGACAAAAATTATATCAAGGTTACTTCCTTGCTCCCCACCCGCCATGGAGTGCAAACTTGGGCGATGCTCAGGGTTATCCAGCTGAAAGCACCAGGGTGTTACAAGAAGAGAATAAAAATGTTTAGCAACATCGATCGCAGCTAAAATATGTCATTGGGGCAACACATCTCGGGAGCGGTCAATGAGAAAAAAGTAAAATCGGGCAATGTCTGCCTACAAATATTTGTCATGAGGTAGCCCGACGGAAGACTAAAATAAGGACAAAAACAACATCGATAGACAACACAGGGCACATCGAAACAGATGTAGGCAAACCTTGCAGTGTAACTTTGGTTGAAAGGGCAAAAATAGTCGTGTGTACAGATTATAACATTTTAGTAAAAACAATGATATATTGAACAGCCAAATTGAAAAAATAAATGAATTAGTAAACGTATGAGAAATTCTCACACGAACAAACACGCCATAACTGTAATATTATAAGAGCATACATCGCAAGCACGGGGAGACTTTTTACGGACTCCACGCAGCACGAGAGACAAACTCTGCAGCAAATAGGAAAAATTAAAGGATATGGAGTGAATGTAATTGTGACAAAAACGCACACGATAGATAGAAAACTCCAGTTTATCAAGGACAGGGCTTTTATTCCTGTCTACATCTTGATGAAATAAGCAATCTTTGTTAAGGACTCCTGTTGAATTAGCTTCTGTGTTTTCAGAGGAGAAGATGAAAATATGTTTTTCCTATCGGTCTAATGTTGAACTAAAGTCTATGCTGGCGGCCATGTTTTTATCGGAACGGAAGAAAATGAGCAGTCTTTGTTACGGACCTTTAGTACATCATTCCAGTAAAGTTTGGTTGAATTTGCTTCAGCGCTTTCAGACGAGAAGATGAAAATGTTATTTTTCCATAAGGTCCAATGTTAAACTTTGATCCGTGCTGGCAGCCATGTTTTTTATCGGATCGGAACGAAATGAGAAATTTGTGTTAAGGACTTTAAGTACATCATTCATGTAAAGTTTGGTTGAATTTCCTTCAGTGGTTTCAGAGGAGAAGATGAAAATGTGATTTCCCATAGGGTCCAATTTTTAACTATGTTCCGTGCTGGTGGTCATAATTTTTATCAGATCGGAACGAAATGAGCAATCTTTGTAAAGGACCTTTAGTACATCATTCCATTAAAGTTTGGTTGAATTTGCTTTAGCTGTTTCAGAGGAGAAGATGTAGATGTGATTTTTTTTTCATAGGGTCCAAGGTTAAACCTTAGTTCCGCGCTGGCGGCCATGTTTTTTATCGGATTGCAGCGAAATATGCAATCTTTGTAAAGGACTTTCCATACATCATTCCTGTAAAGTTTTTTTAATTTGCTTCAGTGATTTCAGAGGAGAAGATGAAAATGTGAAAAATTAACGGAGGACGGACGACAGACGACGGACGCCAAGTGATGGCAATAGCTCTCACTGACCCTTTGGGTCATGCGAGCTGAAAAGAAAATGCAAAATTAGAGAGGATGATAGTGTTTCCATATGAGAGATTCTCTCAAGAACACATACACCATAACTGAAATGTATAGAGCATACATCTGTTCGCGCGGGGAATCTTTTTACGGACTAAAACTGCATGAGAGACGAAATCCAGTCTTACTATGAGGTATGAGCAAAGCTCATTGTTGAAGGCCTCATGGTGACTTCAAGATGAAGAACAACAATAAAAGAGTTGTTCCTTTGCTTGTTTTTACCATGTATTTGTAGAGACTTTGTCTCATGTGCATTTACTCCATATCCTTTTATTCAACAAAATACCAATGTTACTGTGAATTTACTTTCTGCATATGCGCATTTCGACAACTAATGTCTCTTCAGTGCAGATCAAATCAAGATGAATAATGAAAGGATACGGATTAAATACACATGACACAAAATATCTACAAATTCATGGTAAAACCAAGCAATGGAACAACGCTTTTATTGTTGTTCTTCATCTTGAAGTCACCAGTCTTTAACAATGAGCTCTGCTCATACCTCATAGTGAGTGCAACGCTACGTCCATGTTTCTTTTGGTCATGAATGCGGGATTGACAACAAACATACAAATAACTGGTAAAGTGTTCTAACAATCGCTGTCATCCGTTGCCCGACAAAAAAACACTAACAGAAATCAATCACAACATATGAACAATCACAGGGCATTCATCACTTGTAAGAAAACTTGCCATAATAAAATCATTAGATATGGGCACTATTATTTAATTCATTGATGTGAACTGTCATTGTAGAGCTAGGAAGTAGAGTGAAAGATTGTGTTTTCTCTTTATTTGTACTTTATTTCAGTTTCCTTTAGTTTTATCTGTGGTTATGGTTAAGCAAAAGTTTATTTTAGTTTATTTGACAGGACTAGATCCCTAATTGTAATTTTTACTTCATTGCATTTGCATCATCGGCGGGATCTGTCCAATGGGAATATTGATTGTGTAGTGTGTGTGATAGAAACTGACGGGAATGGATATTCCAACCTGGTTTTATAAACAAGGGAGGTCTCTTGAACATTGTATCACATGAAGGAAATGAAAACCACAGAGGCGTGTGGTTTCTCGTCAGATGAAACGCGCAGAGGTGGAAAATGGTACATATGTTTACGTGAACTAAAATTAAAACTAGGAATAATTTCACAAAGAGAAGCAAGGTGCACCTCTTGCTTAAATTATTAATTTTCATGACAAGGAGCATAAGAATATTTGTTTTCACTGGCACTAAGATAAATTGTTTATTTACAAAATCGCCCAAATTCAGGTCTTGATAAGGACGAGTTTTTAAAGAGTTTAAGGTGAGACTAGAAAGGTATTTATATCTCTGGTGTGATAAGGAGGGTATAGGTTATGATTTTTGACAAAACATCAAATTTTATGCTTAGGGAGCATTTTTGTCCATTTGTAGTAAAAATCTTAGATCTATTACACTAGTCTGCTAATAAATAATTCATATGCATATGCAGAAAATAAATTCACAGTAACTTCGGTATTTAGTTATTTCGGATAGGATGATCGGTACAGGAGAAACCGGAATATTTATAAAAATCTGAAATTGTAGATAAATGAGTTATTACGCTAGTCTGCTAATGATAATTCGGATAGGATGATCGGTATAGGAGAAACCGGAATATTTATGCCCAGTTGGGCAATATAAAACGCTCCCGAAGAGAGCGTCAATGGTAGGAATGTCACATCTTGGACCCACTGCAAAAATTGGAAAATTGCCCATTTCTGTAGTTGATAATCATAATACAGATAGTACCACAAAAGATTATGATGTCTTACCTTGGCTTTATTTTAAGCAGAGCACTCCCTTTTTCCAAATTGAACACCTACATTATGTGAACCTGACAATATTTGACCGTATAAGGGACCGGTCAAAATTTCTTGATGCATGGAACCGGAGCAAAACTTAAATGTTCGATCAAAAAGTCACAGTCACATGGTAACACCAATAAAGAAAAAGCGATGACCCATTCTGTTGAGTTGCAAAAAAGTTGGTGTCCCATGCATATTGTTTTTATCAGTTACTTCAAATGAGAAATTCCGTTTCTATGGTAGTACTTTTATACCAAAAATGTTTAAATTGTTACTGGCATGTCAAAATAATAGAACAGAATCGACATTATATGGGAAATTATTACTATGTTTTTATCTCTTATAAAAAAAATAAACAAGTTATTATTTAATGTTAGAAAAAATGATAGATATTGTATTCAAAAGAGTCGCAATTAAGGAAAATTGCCCATTTCTATAGTTGATAATCCTAATACAGATAGTGTTAAAATCCATATAGGCTTGAGTGCTAAAGAAAAAATTGGAAATATTATATAATGTTAGAAAAATGATAGATATCCTATTCAAAAGAGTCGCAATTAAGGAAAATAGCCCATTTCTATAGTTGATAATCCTAATACAGATAGTGTTAAAATCCATATATACTTGAGTGCTAAAGAAATCAACGCTCCGATGGAGCTGAATCTCGAAGCCCTGAAATTCTACATGTGGCAAAACTTCGTAGTCATCCAAAGAACTGCATACGTCTGCATGTATTAAGTTATAGTCCGTAATACATGAAAATAATCGGATTGTGTGATTTCGCATGTTGATTTCATTGCTATTATATATTATTATACTTTATGCAAATTTCTTTTATTATCCATTAATTTCATTGGACAAGCTGCATTTGTTAATTTTGACTAATCCTTAGTTAGCCCCGCCCATCCATAGCAACGGGTGTTAATGTCTAAAATTAACACCCGCTCAGCCCGAAGTTTGCCGATCTTAAAAAATTAACACCCGCTCAGCCCGAAGTTTGCCGATCTTTAAAAATTAACACCCGCTCAGTCCGAAGTTTGCCGATCTTGAAAATTAACACCCGCTCCGGCCGAAGTTTACCGATTATTATTCCCACTTGAGAAAGAGTATAAAACAAACCATGTGACATGTAATGTTATTTTTTTCAATGTTCTTGTTCTAGTTATTGTTTTTAACGCTTTTTCAACTCGGCATTCAGTATAATAAAAATCATATTGCCCTTGGATGAAGATGTTAGGGCGATTAACACACTCGGTGAAAAAATTATCACCCTCCACTTCGTGACGGGTGATAATTTTTTACCTCGTGTGTTAATCATCCCTAACATCTTCATCCAAGGGCAATATGTTTATATTATCAAGCGCATTTGGCCACTTATTGCGATTTTAAAGGCGTAAAAACTTCTTAAAAGGCGACCGCGAAGCGAGAGCCTTTTAAGAAGTTTTCAGTCTTTAAAATCGCTGTAACTGGCCAAATTGCGCTTGATAATTAATTTGTGCGAAAATTCGAACGAACAAGTAGCGATGTTTGTATTTTGAATGCTACGAAACATTTACTACACTATTTTAAGAATACACACTACAACGACTCGTTATTGATTTTTTTGTAACTATGAATGGGGACATGTTTGACCTAAATAAATAATTTAAATCATAATTATAGAACACCGATCCCTGAATCTATTAGGCACTAATTGATACTCAAAACAATAAATACATTACTGACTTTGAAAATTTATAAACGTAATGTTATAAACTCTCTGGACACGTGTACTTATGTAAACTTTAAATATAGACCACTTCAGCTGTGTGAATACACATCTGACGTGTTTATCGTATGTTTCATTTTAAACCAATAAAAACATCTTATAAAGGTCAATGGGCGTGTTTTCCCATCAGATATAAAGACAGCCATTCGTTTTCTATAAGCAACGAGTAAAAAAAAACGAGTAATCTGATTAACATGCATATTGTTTTCAGTTTAATAAAACAACACTGTATTCAACTCAAGAAAATGAAGAAATATAACTTAAATACTAAATGTATCCGATTTTGAAAGGAACTTGCGCACTATATTTTATTGGAAGCACGAGGATCATCTTTTAGAGCTGTTAATATGCTTGAAGCCTCACGCGGGGCACGTGATTTTTTCTTGCAATATCAATATCTCTCCAGCCATTTCATGGCTTCGAGATCAAAATTGGAAACTATATGGACAAATATTTATATTTTTTGCTCTTTTATAGTTGGAAAAATAAATAAAATATATTAAGTGAGTAAAACTATAAAGATGTTGTTCAAATAGGTTAACCTACAATTTTGAAGAATTACCAATTTTTATAGTTGGTTATCCCATACCGATAATGTCTTTAAAACCCATATACTAGAGAAATGCAACAAAAAATGAAATTATATAGGCAATTGTGTATAAAATTGGTCTTTTATGGCGTTAAAAGTAAATAAAATGTATAAAGAGGGTTAAACAATAAAGATTTTGTTCAAAAAGGTTGCAATTTTGAAGAATGACCATTTTTTATATTTTGTTTACCAATAGGGTATAAATCTGTATACTAGAGCAATACATAAAATTGAAATAATATTCTCAATTGTTTATCCGATTTTGGTGTTTGACGGTGTTAAAATTAAATAAAATCTTTAAAATGAGTAAAACAATTAAGATTTTCTTTTAAAAAGTTTCAATAGAGGCAAATAGGCCATTTTTATAGTTGGTTATCCAATACAGATAGTGTCTAAATACAAAATCACTGAATGCAAATATTTAAATAAATTAATATGCATTTTTGTTATTTTTGCATTAAGAGATCTCATTTAAAAATGTTCTAGTTCCATGCACATTTTGGCTGAAAAATATCCTGGTCCCATGCCGTGATACTTTGAAAAAACACTTGTCACACTGCTGCTTGCTCCGGTCCCATGACTTAAGAAATTTTGACCGGTCCCTAACTGATTAAATATGTGGGAGTCGTGAAATATGAACTATATGTATCGGGAATCAATTTTCAGACTCAGTGGAACTTATTTCATTCTTTTTCAAAATTAACACAGCTAGTATAAATGTAATTGATTTTAACGGTAGAGCATGCTTATCATCGGGGGATGCATATCAAAAGGGTTACTGGGGCGGGCGGAATTTTGGGACAAAGGCAATGTGTAATTACATTTTGAATTAGAGACTTACATGGTGCTATCCAGCATAACTAAATATGAACGTTGTTGAGCCTGTATTGAGTGTGTAAATGGGGGGGGGGGCTTTCTATTACTGAACTTGTTCAGGACGATTAAGAATAGTTGAATTCCCGAAAATCCTGTCTAAAGTAAAACTTCCCGAAATTACAGGACATGTAATTCTGTAAAAATAAATATTAGATAAATAATAATAAAACTTATAATGATAGTAAAAACAGAATAACAAAAGAAGAAAGAAAAAGGTTCATATAATTTACAGTATTGAAACGAACTTAATACTTTTGAAATGAACAAACATACGGGGGCGAGCAAGGGCTACTTAAAATGCGACGTGAGAATATATCTAGCTTTTTTTTCGGGGAGCGTTTCGGGTTGCACCTGTTTCATATTATTTCCAAGTAGATCTAGGCTGGGACTAATATATATTATATAAATCCCAGATCTAGGTGTTGTGGTACAGTTGTATTTCCAATAGGTCTGTTAGTCTAGTCACATGATCAACGAGATTGTTCCCGGGTACCATTAATTAAGTAGTACTAGGGTGGAATGGTTAAGTTTTCGATTTACAGATTATATTAACCATAGGATTCATTTTCAATGAACCAGCATATTTTCACATTAATGAATTGTGATCTCTATCATCTTAACTTAGGTAGAAATTAATTAAAATAGTGATTTTCTTGCAGACACGTAGTCTCAATTCGTGTTGCTGTGAATTGCCGTGATTTTGGATTTACGATTTTGGAATTTCCCCTTTCCTCATTCTTGCTTCGGTATTTGTTTGCCGATGTACTCTATCAACCAGACTCTTCAAGCTATTGGTAGATATCCCAATTTAAAGAGTCTAATCAATCCAGACTTTGTGACATTGAGAAAAATGTCCTGGAAGTGAAATCGGTTGGCGTATTTTATGTGCGTTTTGCGTAGTGACGTCACAAGTTTCCGGATATTGAAAGTAAAAGTAGATCGAGACTTACAGACCTGATATGCGTGGAATATTCGTGTGCACAAGGTTAAAAAGGTTATTTTATTTTAAAAGTGACAGTTTTTTTGTTGTTTCAGGTCTATTGTTCTATACATAAAAAAAATTATGTACTTGTCATTTTGAAATGTTAGTTTTTATTATTTTATATATTAATTTTCATATTTTGCATGAACAAACATGAATTTGTTTTACTTACCGACAAATATCTCTAAACGTATCGATGAAGCCAATGGGACTGGTTAGGTTTTGTTCCATTTTCTTGCCTATCTCTATGTAATATTTTGCAAAGCACATGTAAACATCTGGTAAACTAGTTGTAATAAAATAGAAAATGGTTTAGTTCAAAAGCTTGAAAAGATCTACTTTCTCTAAACGAAGTTGATGTTTAAAAATATATTCCCGGAAGCTTCAATATAAATAACCCGAATAATTCAGTCCCTCCCCGTATTAGATTCTTCCCAACGGTCGATAATTAGGATATATTATAAGGACTGAGTTATTCTGGTTTCAATATATCGAGCGATGAATTTGATATTTTATGTGGAACAATTTCTTTAAATAATAATAATGAAGTGCTATCCGTTTTCGTACGGAGCATTCAACAACTTGGTAATTTGGACTTCATTTACAAAGCAAAAGATGAACTTTCATATTTCTGTTCGATATCTTCGGTTAATCGGATAGAAATTAGTCCCCAAATGTACATTTGAATACCGATGCAACCCTTTATCTGTAAATGAACAAGATGTCAAGGATGTCCTTTTATCGGCAATATGTACATTTTTCTCTTTGATCTTACTAACTGATATTGTCAGTATCTCCGTACTGACCTGATACAAGAAAATATCAGGCAATGACGTCACGAATATGACGTTGCCGATAAAAACAATAATGGTAGTTTTGAAGGTCTCGACTCGGACAGAAAATATCACTGGTATTACAGCTCGTCCTTTCGGACTCTCTGCGATACGGTGGTATTTTTTGTCTTGACCTTCAAAACTACCATTATTCCATATATTAAACACTACAAGTTAACAAATCTTGTGGAGACGACTGTATTAGTAACTGAAGTTAAAAAATACGTCCAAGACTATCTCTAAACCTTTGGCAAATCTATGTAACCATTGTTTACAAAATTATAAATTTCCGGCCATTTAGAAAAAGTTCGTGAAATGTTATCATAGAAAATGGCATTAACCAGTCAGCCACCTAATAGATCTTTCAAAAACATATATTTGCCTCACCGACCGTGTGACGGGTGCTGTTAACAGAGCAGGACATGCTTACCCTTCAGGAACACCTGATGTCACTCTGAGTTTCATGGGAGTTCGCACTGTGAGTGCCTTGGTTTTGAATGTTGTGTTTTTTTTCTGTGCTTTGTAGCTGTCTAGTGTCGTTGTTTTCTGTGTTCTCGTTTTTGCCATGTTTTTGGACTTCGATTTTTGTAAATGCTACTCCTTTTGTCCTTCGGTATTCTACTGCTGTTTCAAAAAAGATGAAAAAGTGTTCCTCCTAATTACAGACCTGTTTTGCATTATTTAGTTGTCTTGGGAAAGTAATGGAACGTGTAGTTTATAAATGCCTCTATAATTATATGATTGAACATAAATTAATTTATTAGTCCATCAGCCGGACCCCGAAAAAAATATTTTTGCTGGATACCCCTGTAGACCGATATTTTTTTGCACGAAATAGTAGGGCAATGTATGAACTTACTCTTTTTAAATGTTGTACTCTGAAAAAATATGCGGAAAATAGTACAACAGGGGCCAGTTTAGGGGTACTCTAAAATATCCAGACAACCAAGGACAAAGTTACGGACATCATGCAGTTGCAAATGTATTTTAATCTATTTATATTTTATCTGCATAAGCTTAATATTTGGAAACAAGTATAGACCTTCAATATGTCGTAACTGACTTTTAGTATATCAATTCAATTTTGACTATAAAGTTTCCATGTCATATTTAAAAGGATATCAGAGAAAGAGAGGTGTCGGATATACTGATCATCAAAAGAAACGCAGTACTATTAACGTGTTCTATGTACTTCAAAATCGGAAAGCAAGTATCTCTTCAAATACATGTCGGAACATGTTAATTTTTTTACACGAGGATGTTTCTGTAATCATGTAAACAAAATTCTGAAAAATGAAAGATTTTTTAATTCTCAATTTCACATGTTTTCTAAAAAAATTACTTTTTCACAAAAAATGCAAAAATTACTTATAACAATGAAAATTTATTCCTTGTTGCTCCTTACGTTGAGAGAAGAACAGAATTGACTGTTTTTGGTAACTCTGTATAATAGAACTGGGTCGTTTTCTGTAACTTTTGTCTCCGTTCACTTTTCTAACAAATTGCTGTTGCTTCATTGTCAAATTTGTTTTTAAAAATATAGGATTGTTTGTTCTCGACCTTTGGAATTTTATAAAGAGTAAACGAGGAATTAATAAAGTTTTCATGTTTAAATATTTCAGAATCTGGACGACATGGAACAGGTAGTGTCTTTCTTTTGATGCCCAGTATATTTGGCTACAGGCCTTATGACTGTATGCCCTGATAGTTCTCTTCTTTGTTGCTGCTGCCTATCATTTTCTATGATTTTTTAAACCTTAATTGCTTTGATTAGTGTTTTTCTCAAGCTGAGACTGCCTGCAACAATCTATGACCAAAATATTGAACCACTAATGCCCATCACTGGATTATTTTTATGATGGGGGGAGGGCTCATTGTTATAACATAATGTTGCATGATGATTACCAACCACTTTGGCATTATTGCTGTGATGGTCATTATGCCAGTTTTACCACAGGTTCCCAATTACAGAAAATACGTTATCAGTCTTATATTGTCCCTGTCCCGATGGAAGCAGATTTTTTTTAAGTAAATTAAAGCTCTGTAGTTATGCCACAGTTTATGTTATTTTCTTGCTTATTTTATTTATCTAAATATTTTCTTTAATTGGAGTGTAGGTTAACTGACAAAACATCTGCACGACTCAATTGTAAACGGAAGGGAACTGGTATTAGTCTCACGTACACACTGAAAAATTATTCTAATGCGAGTTTCAAATTCAGGATAGAAACTGCAAAAATATTTATTACATATACATGGACAAATATCCTGAAATTTAGTTTCTGTAGTAAATATATTGATTAATTAATCTTGTCTTTTTGACCATTTATTCATGAGCTTTCGAGGAGGTGTATACGAGAGTCATGTGTAGAAATTGCCGTGGCGATTTGTTATCCAGAGAAAGACAACAGACAAAACTCCACTTTAATGTTAAATCACTACAGATAATGAGGTTGCCATTAAAAGCAATCAACTTGCATTAGTTTAAGAAAAAAATGATCATGCTATCATATCCAACTTCAGAACAGGATTGCTGGTGCACATTTATACCATTGCATTCTGAAACATGTACCTTTAAAGCAATCGTTCAAATTAATTTCTGTGTGTTCGTTTCACAAACTTGGTGTTTTTTGTTGAGAGTAGCAATTACTAAATCAAAATATGAAATAAATTCAAATATCTACTATTTGATCATTTGCACTGATAGCAAAAATGACATAAGTACATATGGAAAAGGTAAAACCAAAGTATTCATGTTAATCGCATGTTTTACAATTTATGAGAAACGGCAACAAAAGCCAAAAATGGAACCGAAAGCATTCAAACTACACTTACTTTGAATTGACATAATGAAATGTTCTGAAGTACAAAGTTACATTAGCATCACTGACATACCAAAGATTACAAATCAAACGCACCTTTTTGAATACCAGTCAAACCGACCCGAAGGAATAAATCTCTTGTCATAGCCTTACAGATCTTTCAAATAGACTTTAATATAACTTATGACATTATTATGCAAGTTATGCTTCAATTAGTAATTGAAAGTGTGCAAAAAAAGACAAAATATGACAATGATATAGGCTAAGCATGCAATTTATAGACACTAATTTCTAATTGTGATACATATCCGATATAACTCTGAATTCCGGAATGTGATTTAGCATTAAAAATTTTGGAAAATCGTATTTTTCGGGGAGTGCCTAATAAATGAAAAATATGGTGATTGGTTCAAATGATTGTAAAGTAATGTCACAACGTATATTCGACATATCTTAAACATAATTTGTGTGTCCTATAAAATTTTACTCAAAATATAAAATTTTTGGCGACGTTTAGGTACAACACTTCCAGGCACTAATATTCCATTATTTTAACGTGTTTTTGAAGATGTAATGACGTAAGAAGTTAGTTTATGTGCCTAAGTTGCAGAATTCCAGTGATTAGAACAATTCAATATAATTGAAACAAAAATTTATTACGTCAAAAATATAGTATAGTATGCCGTCCAAAAGGGTAGGTCTGAACATCGAAAGTTTAAACAATTTTCCGCATTGTTATTTTCAGTACAACAAACGGAAATTAATAATTCAAATATAGATGAATTATTTTATGCGAAAAAAATGCGGTCTACAGGGGTATCTATCACACAAACTTTGTTATAAGAGGGCTTTTCAGCTCTGGCTGATGGACTATATCAGTATCAGTCTGGATACTCACTGTCGTTCAAACTTTTAGAAATAAGTCATCAAATAGGTAAACATTAAGACGAACAGCTATCTACCATTGACAGTATTTTGTGATTTATAAAAAGCCTTTGATAAAGTGTGTGGCACAAACTGATTAAGAAAGTACAATCATACGGGATCTCGGGTGATCTTTTGGTATAATTTTTTGAAGACTATGTTAATAGTCAAATATCACATCCGGGTATAGTCACTGTAGGCTTGGCCCATTAATATTTTTGTTGTACATAAATGATATAACAGAAAGCCAAGATAATTTGGCACATTTATTTGCTGATGATACCTCCTTATCTTCTTCTTGTCAAAATTTTGCAGTAATGGAGTCAGAAATTAATAGGGATTTAAGTAAACTAAACGAATGAGCGGATACTTGGTTTGTAGACTGTAATCCAAAGAAAACAAGCACTGGTAATACCAAATTTTAACTCCCCGCAGTTAAATATAACATTTAATAATGAATTATTGGAAATGTCAACAGTCACAAGCATTTAGTGGTAACTTTGGCATCTGATGGATACAGGACAAACCATATAGAAACTATAGACTGCAATGAAACAAATGAACGCTTTATAAAGACCTATTTAAGTGTATGCTTGCGAGGTATGGGACGGGTGTTTTATGTGTGAAAAAGATTAATTGAAAAAAAATCAGCTTGAAGCTGCAAGGATAGTAACTGGTTTAACAAAATTTGCTAGTCGAATATCATAATATTTTGAAACAGGGTGGGGAACATTAGAAAAAAAGAAGGAAACAAAGAAAATTAGATTCATAATAAATTATGTCCTGAATACTAAAAAACTTGTCTACGATCAGTAGCTAAAGATAACACTGACTATAGTCATCGAGACCAGGAGAATACATAAATAAGATGCAGACTTAGAACTTTTGAAAAATCTTTCATACCTTTCACTTGCGCCTCATGGAAAAATTTAGATAATTCGTTGAAAAATGCACCTACTTTATTGTCCGTCAAAAATATGGTTCAACCTGCCACTTACAATACCCCAGAATACTACAAGTTATCATGCATTGAACCAACTAACATGATTATTTAGATAGTGTCGAAAATCGTTGAACGGTAAGGCGTCAGCCGTTCAACCATTTTCGACACTATCTAAATAATCATGTTAGTTGGTTCGATGCATGATAACATTTTTGTGCGGTTATGCTAATTATGCTAACCACAATTTGCATTAAACTACGAAAACGATAATTACAAAATGACCTACATTTAACTACACGATTCTAAAAATAAACACTATACCAACTGACAGCGTAACATGACCAATACACAACCGAGTGCTTTATTGATTTTTCAAGTTGTATAAAGATTGCACCAGCAAAATGACGTTTTCGAAATACACTGAGCGGAAACCTTTGGTAATAATTTCATATAATTTACATGTTATTCCAAATATAGATGTTTATCGTATTTTAATTTTCAGGCTGAAATTACTGTTACATTACATAGAAGTAAACTATGTTTAATGTCGATGTGTTTATTTTTCTATGCTTACTGCATGTTTGTTAATATGAAACACTACATTATCACGATTATTGATTTTCTTGTTGTGTATGGCGGACATGGTTATTTAACAGGTGGTTAAGTAGCCAATAGAATCCAAGTTTACATCCGCATAACCGCACAATACTGTGTAGCAGGTAATTTTCGCAGGGTTTAATTTTCGGGGATGGATTTAAATCGCGATAATAAATTCCGCAAATATTTTATGTATTCTTAGGAAATATATATAAGATGTTAATGATCCGCGAAAATTTAAAACCCTAAATTTTTGGCATACATTTTCCACTCAAATCCGCGAAATTTTACACCTGCGAAAATAACCCGCTATACGGTATAATGAGGGAAACGGGAAATTAAGCGTGCTTCATACTAGGTTGAGCCATCAATTTAGCTCTCTTAATGCAGAACTGTTTTTAAAAAAATTTGTAAATTACCCAAAATGTCATTGCGGATCTGCTTATGAGGATGTTATTCATTGTTTGATTGAATGTCCGTTGTACCAAGACGAAAGAACACTGATATGTAATAGCCTTCTAAATGTTAATATTGATATTCAGACACTTCTGTTTTGAAATGAACCTTATAGTTTTGTAATATATTTTCACATATTTGAACACGTTCTTACATTTATAAAAAAAAACAAAAAAGGATTTTAAGAAAGGTCAGTAATGATTATCATTTTAAAACATGTTGGAGTTAACATATGTGTTATGGTCTCATGTTCATTTACTCCATATCCTTTCGTAAAATATTTAATACAGGAGTTTGTCTTTTATTGCAGTGTGGAGTTGGAAAAACAATGCCCCGTGGTAGAGATGTATGCTCCTTATTTTTCTAAGCTATTGTGTACTTGTACATGAGATAATATCTCATGTGTACACTTTGTTCAATTACTATTATCTAAATC
The DNA here is from genome assembly GCA_002080025.1 of Modiolus philippinarum. Lineage (NCBI taxonomy): Eukaryota > Metazoa > Mollusca > Bivalvia > Mytilida > Modiolidae > Modiolus > Modiolus philippinarum. Next base: position 61,178 of record MJUU01026276.1, read on the forward strand.
TATGTAAATTCTAAAACCTAAGGATTAACTCCCTCCATTGTAGTTTTGTCCTTAGCTGTATTTGATATTAATGATTATTCGGATTTCTTTTGGTGTTATGCATTTTAAACATTTTTTGAAATTATGGCTTTCCTTTGTTTGGGCTCTAGTGCTGCTGATGAGGAATTAATTTCCATCACAGCTCATTAAAATTATTGCAGTTGGAGTTAACATATGTGTTATGGTCTCATGGTCATTTGCTCCATATTCTTTCGTAAAATATGTATGAATTGCAAAATATTTTTTCCTTTTTTTCTATTTACTTATTTCTGTTTTGTCGTCATTGATTAGTTTATATGTAATTTCCTTATCAGGAGAGGACAATAATTAAGCTGTGATAACTTTTAGTCTTATCCTTTTGTATTTCTGCAATAGAATTGTATTAAACTAACAAAGTTTAGAATTCACATATATAAACTTTATCATCAGCAAAAGAAGTAATTAAGTTCAAAGTCCTGAAACTATGATCAAGAATAAATATATTCGTAAAGTCGAACATAAAACCTCTGGAGTGATGACTTCAAGTTATGAGCAACATACCCTTGTTTAAGTAGCGCATTTGTGAACAGCCGGACTCTATAACGGAAGTTACTGTATCTACCACGGGCCCTTGAGACTGAGTAGCAAATGAGTTGAGAGATGTACACATCTTGTCTAACTTAACGTAAGAATGAGAGTTTCTGTTTGTTACATGGTGATGCCATCAATGATAGATTTTTTTTTTTCATTTCATCCAAGAGATTAAATACAAAATCCATGAGAAAAGTTAAACATTTTACATAGAAAATGTATGCATTCTGTTCAATAAATTTTCCTGCTATTTGATAGCTTCAAAAATATCACATATTTTTTTCTGATCGGCTGGCGCTGTAGGGAATGTTGCTACAAAGAAAAGGGAAGTTGACTATGGGAAAAGCGAAGTCATCGCATTTGTCATACAGCGTAGTTTGTAATCTAACTCTGTTGTCAATTTCAAGAACAGATGAATAAAAATCACCAAAGTGAGGCACATTGCAACTTTTTCAATAATAACCAGGGAGTACTGTGGTTCAGTTTCCCATCTATAAAGGATATTCCGTTTGTGTTGTGTGGTAACATTAAGAACATACTTAATACTTACGCTCCAAACTGTGATGATGCTTTGACAATTATAGACCAATGTACGACCAAAAGTGTCGTTAACAGTTTCATATTGAACCACTGAAAAAGCAATTATATTGTTAATTAATACAACAGACCATTTCATTGATGGTTGAATTGTTCAGCATCAAAACCGGACTTTGGATTTCTTTTTCCGGTTGGAGATACATGTGCTCTGTTAATTTAGAAGTGTTTGATAAACATTATATGTACTATATGTTAAGTTTGGTTAGTTTTCTGTCATTAAATGGTGCCCAGTAGGGGTTCTCCTTTCACGAAATCGCGATTCTCAATCTAAAAATCACGTATCACGCTTAGGCGGTTTTACAAAACATATTGGTTTTTTTTGTATCACAGTGATGCTTATTTTCTTTAGAAAACCAGTGTTCAATAAATCCCAATACCTATGCTGGAGGTGAAACCAAGACAGTGCTACAATTTTCAATTTCTTGTAGAACGTACAAGATTCAACTTATTGCTTGCATTTTGATAATTTCTTTTTACATGATATTCCTATGTCAAATAAAGTCAACAGCTGAAATAAAACTATAATATGTAACACAGATTACAAAATTACGAAAGATATTTTTTATTCATGTCTTTATAAACTTTTAGTTCATAACAGGTAAACTTGTAGAGTAAATGTATACAGCCTTATAGTACAGAAAATGTTTACTTTGTGTATTTCAATATTGTAGAGTTGTGGGTGCTCTTTGAAACGAAAGAATTTTTTTTTTTTGTCAGAATATTTGACTTTATTGTATAGCAACATAATATTTCCTTAAAAAAGCAACCAAAAGGAAGCGTGCAATAAATTTCCTTATTGCACAGGTGCAAATATAACTTAAATTTCATGACGTCATTGACAACAAAACTCCCTTATTAACAAAAATTTAAGCTTTTCTATACAATAAAGGGGTTATTGCATGAATATTGAGGAATATTATCCCTCGTAGAATATATATTGCATTCGCAATCTCGTGCAATATAAAATTCTACTCGGGACAGTATTCCCCAATATTCATGCAACAACCCTATATTACAAAACCTTTTTCAGATTAAAGTGAAAGTCCGCAAAATTATGGAAAAGCGAATATTAATTCCTTGTATAGTTCTGACACACATGACATATTTCGTTTTTTTGTATTTTTAATTCATTGTTGCAAAAAACGCATTTTATTCACAAAATGTCTAGTCATGGAGGGTCACGTGACATTGTGCAGAAGGCGCTCTGTGTACTGACATCAAGTTATAACCAACGAGTACCGCTGTAAGGCGTATGTCAACCACGATCACTAACAGTATGACAAAGTTCATTGTTGCATTTTCAAAAAAATCGCCGTTCGACTCATGACTTACATATATTTTTGCTAATTTTGCGTAAAAGATTCTTAACATTCTTTTAAATCTACATGTGTATGTTATTTTCAGTTCCTATATCAAACAATGATAACGGGCTAGACAGTACAATATTTTTATTTTACGCGCCTGTCCTCTGTGACAATAATTGTCAAGACGAATGCGATACAATATAGTGTTTACCTATATTTATGTACCATTCTGTGAATTAGCCTAATTACACTTTCTTTACCTGTCGGGTCATCAACTTGTTACATTTATTCGTGATTTCGAGGTGCAGGGGTGTTTATTCGTGTAGACGCCCGTGTAGAAATTCCATGTTTCAACTTCCAACAAACACGAAAATATACATTTTTTTCTGCTCCTATCTATTATACTTCAATGAAAACTAAATAATAAAAAATGAACATGATCATCGTAATTAGATCACCGTCAGGTGTACTGTTGTGTCCAATCTCTGGTACACATATTTTGTTTGTATTTTTCTTGATATGCAGACAGGTGGAGATGCCGTCTCGATTCTGAATGTTTTGTAAATAAATGTTGACAAGTTTACACTACAAAGATCCCCTCTTTATACCTCGAATGATTCTTTATTTGGGTGTGAATGACTAGATACCTGAACATCCTCCAAGTCAGGTAAACCCTGACAATGTGATGTTTATTAAAACCAAAACGTAAAAATAAGTAAATGAAAGAACAAAAAACAAAACATTTTACAAATAGCAAGTAAAAAAAACACAAAAACGAGAAAAAAACCAAAAACATATACATAATGAAAAAAAGAAAAACAAAATCCATTTCATTATCGAAATAAAAAGGTTAAATCCTAAAATTAGTTATTCACTACTTTGAAAGATAAATTAACTTTGAGTACACATCTGTTTTAAAGGTATGCATCTTATATTTGACAGCCTTAGACTTGCAAAAGTTGGATGTTGCGTTGATGAAATGCATATATATAAATAATTCGCCCACAAAAGCTTTGAATAAATAGAAGTTTCACTGAATACGCTGTTAAGAAGTTACATTTTGTTAATATAAAAATGTCCCATTTTGCTAGTTTAATAAAGAAGCCGTAACAGTACAATATTTTGCCTGTCCCCTTATATCCTATCAGTTTTCAACATGGAACATGTCATATGCTTTTGATAAGGCACTGGCAAGTTACAGACTGTTCATTCTCTTCAGTGTGAATTTTCTGACATTGATATGAACAGCCTTTCCAACAAGAAAAATGTTACAAGGCCCAACTTGGGACTGATATACAGTTCAACGTCATTCTAGAGGATGTAGTACATTTAAATATATGCTGAATTTACAAAATTAAAGCATGTTACGGCACATATTGTCGCCCCTGCACATATTGTCGCCGGATGTGCAGACGTATCGGCACATATTGTCGCCCTGCACATATTGTCGCCTACACATATTGTCACATTTTCGGCACATATTGTCGCCAGTTTTAAAAGAACTTGTACTTGATAATACATTACAACAATGTTGTACTAGCAAGTGTACTTCACCGATGCCGGAGTCTTTAGGAATAAAATAGTTTGTGTTGTCATGGAAACTGAAATTGGAATAGAAATTTTAAAATGTTAGTAGTTGAAACATAGGATCTCATGCATGCTACGTATGTGAAAAACTGGAAGTACAAAAAAAATATTGAATTGCATCAAATGAAGCTACTCAGAGTTTAAAAAAATAAGCTATTTTTCTCGCCATATCTGTAAGTTTCGCGAAAGAAAAGAGTGGAACTGTAAGGGAATGTGGGGACGCTTAGAAAAACTTTAAATCTATGTCCTATCTCGAATTAGCTTTACTCCTACTTTTTTTACCCAAACATTATGTTTTGTAACCAGTGTTGTTTTAATTTCGCTTTATGTTTGTACTGAATCATTCAACCCGCTACCCATAAATTTCTAGGCTTTCTTTCAAATTCCATAGCATCGTTGTCACTCTTTATCTTTGTATGTTTGATTGTTTCTAATTGTTCATTCTACGAAACTGTTGTTTTAAAGTTTCAGTTCTTAAAATTAAGCTCGAATCTCATTCACGGCAAATCAAGGTTTTAGGTTTTCCCGATAACCATCTTTGGTGCTTAAATCTTCATTTCGATGTATTCTAATTAGAGGGTCTCATTGGGGTCTAAGCGTGACACGGGATCGACCATTTTTCTGTAAGCGTGACTCGTGAAAGTCAAATTATTGTGCGTGAAAACGGAAAATGTAGCAGAGCGGGATACGTGAAATTAGATAAAAATGGTTCGGGAATTCGGGAAAATGATGATTTTACGGCGGGAATTTCAGTTTTTTCGTTATCAAAAACATGTATGTACGATTACAATGAGTGACGTTCTGCAAGATACCGTTTGATCTACAACTGGATCCTATTGTTTTGTATCGGAAAATATATATAAACCGACGGAATATTGGATGGCCAGTACTCAAATCCATGAAGATGTGAGAAGTACTTTTTGTACCTGCTCGTACTACCGTATATATGTGAAAGGCTTTTCAGAAATATAGCCAGACTCCTTCATAAGTTGACAGAACAGGGTGAAAATATTTTAATGTCACGAGAGTGTCAGGTGACAAACTTAAAAAGTGTCTTGTGTAGGCTCAAATCTTCGGATACCAGTAAAACGTAAATATCAGACACCAAGGCCAACTCCTTTGGAATAGGAGCTGAATTATCTCAAATACAGGATGACAAAGAGACCATGACAGCTAATACTGATAAGCTTGCCGGAATACACAAGAACGCGGTTATGACGTAACTCGTCGTGAATTACTTGCAATTGCGTCTGCTATAAAGCATTTCTAGATGAAGTGCCGTTCCTTTACCTGGTTTACCTGGTGACCCTTCTTGATTGTCTGTCGTCTGTACTTGCTTCTGGTCCGTAAAAATCAGGTACAAACTTTATTTCTAAGACTTTCCAGTGTTTATTCAGCTGACTCTTAAAAATGTTCACACTTTTTACCTCTACGACTTCAGTTGGCAAGCTGTTCCAGGCATCTACCACTCTTTGAGTAAAGCTATATTTTCTAATGTTGGTTCTACTATATCTCTTGTAGATTTTTTGCTGTGTCTTCTTGTGATTGACTCTTTCATTGGAAAAAGGTTTGCATTTTCGATTTTGTTAGGATAGATCATGGTGCCCTTGGCTGGCTTTAAAATTTCAAGAATCTTGGAGGCCTTATTGTGTCTGCAAGGTTTAATATCAGTATGCAACGTGTAAACACTTGATTCACTCAGAATAAAAAGAAGTCTAAAATTGTAAAAATTCAGCACTGAAACTTTGTATGCTAATACGTTTGATGGCTTCAGAATCGGCCTTCCAAGTATGTTCATCGTGTCTGAGTTTTGTCCAAAATGACCAACAGCTAGGTATTTAGTTTAACGTTAATATCAAATGCAAATACATTCAAAAGCCTTCTCTTCTTAGCGTTGGCTTACTTGGCTCATACATTATCCCCCCAAAAAAAGAAAACGTATCACTGTTTACATGTTACTCTATTTTCTAAAAAGTGAATAAGCGTGATCTGGAAAAACACAAAAATGATAAGCGGGATACGGGCATTTAACAAAACGTTAAGCGGGATCCGGGATCAGAACCCCAAAATGAGACCCCCTAATTATGATATTGTTATTCTGAGAAATCAACCTCTTGATCTGCGTCCACCGTAACTTTTTTTCATTTACAGGTCTTCTACGTGGATCTAACTAGAATACAGAATACAGAATACAGAATTTTATTTGCCAAATCAAGGGCCCACAGGGGGCATATATATTACAATGATTAAAACAGAGCACATACATGTATATTTAACAACAATAATAATAATATGTAAAAGAAACACACAAGTAACTTAAAGTACATATTATCAGTTGTGTGTGTCTCTTTTGAGAGGATACTAGTGTGGTCGACAACAACAGAGCAGTAAATATTACTATTTGGTGAATTATAAAACAGCAAAGAGCATGGAAACCAGAAGTGTGAGGGAACAGAGAGAATATAATATAAATAAAATGCTGTATGCCATACCTGTGCCTGGTGCAAGAAAGCTAGTGATGTTGGGTCAGTAGCTTTAGAGCAACAGACACCAGGGGTCGATGCCAAATGGAACATACCAGCTACAAGCACTATGTACTACCTGTGACTAATGCAAGTAAGCTAGAATTAAGTAACTTAAATGCAACAGGCACCAGGGATAATGTCATTAGAACATAGCAGCTTTAATATGTTAAGCAATTAAACAATTCTTCATATAGGTGCTATTTGTCCTTCCCGTGTCTGATGCAAAAAAGCTAGTACAATGAATAGATTTACTGCAACAAGGAACCAAACAGACTGGAGAAAAAAAAATAATAAAGGCAATTACATATAAATATATAACTCAAACTTGCGCCTTTCTCTAATTCAAATTAATTGCACTATGATGGGATATGCATGCAAAGATTTCCTTCTAGGTAATCAACGATTACAAAGTTCGCCTCGTTATGGCACTTTGTCACAGTAACAAAAATTTGACTGGATGTTGACATCACATTTGCATGCCTTAGCAAGGTTACATGATCCTACCATGTAAAGTGACTGAGATCTGAACTTGCCTGAAAACTTGGACATATATCACTCATGCGTAAAATAAGTCAAAGTGACATACTTTTGCCTGGATGCTGATGTACCATCAGGGATGCATGTCTATGCAAGGTTACATTATCCTACTATGTACAGTGACTGAGATCTGAACTTGTCCAAAAACTTGCATGTAAATCAATCAAGCGGAAAATATAGGTCAAAATGACCTAATTTTGTCTGGATGCTGATCTACCATCAGAGTTATATGCATATGCCAGGTTACATGATCGTACCATGTATAGTGACTTAGATCTGAACTCGTCCTCAAACTTGAATGTAAATCAATCAAGCATAAAATATAGGTCAAGGTGTCCTAATTTTGCCTTGATGCTCACCAACCATCAGAGATGCATGCATATGCAAGGTTACATGATCCTACCATGTATAGTGACTGAGATCTGAACTCTTCCGAAAACTTGAATGTAATTCAATCAAGCGTAAAATATAGGTCAAATTGACCTAATTTTGCCTGGATGCTGATACACCATCACAGTTGCATGCATATGGAAGGTTACATGATCCTACCATGTATAGTGACTGAGATCTGAACTCGTCCAAAAAGTTGAATGTAAATCAATCAAGCGTAAAATATAGGTCAAAGTAAACTAATTTTGCCTGGATGCTGACGACCATCAGAGATGCATGCATATGCAAGCTTACATGATCCTACCATGTATAGTGAATGAGATCTGAACTCGGACGTAAACTTGAATGTTAGTCGTTCAAGCGGAAAATATAGGTCAAAGTGACCTAATTTTGCCTGGATGCTGACGTACCATCAGAGATGCATGCATATGCAAGGTTACATGATTCTACCATGTATAGTGACTGAGATCTGAACTCGGACGTAAACTTGAATGGAAGTCGTTCAAGCGGAAAATATAGGTCAAAGCGACCTAATTTTGCCTGAATGCTGACCTACCATCAGAGATGCATGCATATGCAAGGTTACATGATCCTACCATGTATAGTGACTGAGATCTGAATTCGGACGTAAACTTGAATGTAAGTCGTTCAAGCGGAAAATATAGGTCAGAGAGACCCAATTTTCTTGGAGGCTCTGAGATAGCCCAAGATGCACCTGCATACAAAATTTGATGACCCTACCATGCATAGTTGCAGAGATATATGCCCAAATGCGGACGCGGACGTAGACGTAGACGCGGACGCGGACGCCGGGTGTACTCCAATAGGCGAACTAAAATGGTAGTGGTTCTTATAATATGCTAAACAAGTGGGGTTAATTTGGTGACGAAAATTTATTCAAATTGCTGCCAGCCGGAAACTAAATTTAGTATTGAACTGTATTGAAAATGTATACAAAGATCCTTTAGAGGACCGATGAATGGATGTATTGAAACTTTGCATGAATGTTCGTTATGAGATGATGACCAAGTGTTGTTTAATTATAAATAAATAATCACCAGCTGATATTGGACGATCTATAGGCGTGTGTCTTAATTTTTTTCTAGAAAAAATTAACTTCTTTCAGAACCCCCC
>MJUU01026276.1:69870-92490 GCA_002080025.1 Modiolus philippinarum
TGGATTCGTCGTTGGCGAGGCACTTAATTAACATTAATTCCTATGGGAAATGCGTACAAACAACACAAAGTCTGGCAAGGGGCAAAAAAAGCATCATACATAAATGTAACGGATAATGTGAGCTATGAAATACATTAGGTATAAAGATAAAAAATTAGCAACGAATGATTTACTGCTCTTGATAAAATTTAAGGATATAAGGGAAAACTATTTGATTTTTATGGAGAGGGATCCATTATAGATCATTATACAAGTTAAAAAAATCAGGACAAATAAGGGACTAAAAATAGCCGGGATCCCAAAAGAGGATACAGTTTGAAAATAAGATGTGCTCGCGCAAGCGCACTAAAAAAAATATCCAGGATCAAATTTCGTCGAAAAAAAAAATATAGTCCGGACCCAAGTCTCCTTCTAATCCCCCTATTTCAAAATCAAATGATTGTTCCCGAATCATCGCCCATAATTGTGATTAACTATTAACACAGGTTTCACATTTGCGCAAGTAAGACAGGTTTTCAAAAATCAGAAAACGCACCAAATAGTTGTACATAAGCATATGAGTTCTTTTATTTCAATCAGAGCCTTATAATGTAACTTTTGCAGGATGTTTGACTTCGTCCCATCTTGGTTAAAAATTTGGCAGGGGTTATAATCTAGGTGATACATATTGCTGATAGCTGCATGATGTCAAAATATCCCAAGTCCCTTTCCAAAAAAACTTTGGGCAGGGGTTTCCATTAAAATATAGTTTTCGAATATTGCTGAAATGGTAAAAGTATGTAGCATCTAAACATTTCAGTTCTCTAGTTTTGGTTTTCATGGCAACCAAAAGCTGCACTATTCCATTATAACTCATTAAAGACCACCATTCAAAAACATTTTGGCAAGGGTTCCCCTTATAATCTAGGCAATTCACGTTGCTGAAATTGAGTTTCAGGAAATTTACTAAAAATCAGAATACACAAAGATATTTTTTCCTTACAAAAGTACATGGAATTTAGCTTTTTTTGCTATCCAGATAATACCAAACACAACCTTGGCATATTCCCTCTTTTCGGAATCCGGGATGCAGGACATATTTCGTATGTTTCAACAGAGTTGTGTCCCTTTTTAGGAGATGTAAGATCGAAACTAACGGGCTCGTGTTCCAAGAGTGAGACGGAGGCCATATGTGGTGGATAGCCACCAGATTTTTTTCTGAGACGCAACATTATGCATTTTGGGAGCATTTCAAATGCACATTTGAAACTTAATTTTCCATTATAAAGGGAAACATAAAATAAGCTTTCATATTGTGACTTCCATTGAAAAGAACTGTTTTACTTCATGGTCTTTAGTAGAAAATAAACAATTAGTATGAAAATATGTACAAAACAACCCTCAATTTCTGGGTTTCTTATGATGGAAAGGCCGTTTTTCTATTAAAATATATTTTTCTAGAAAATTTGAGAGGCGTGACATTAAAAAGGGTGAGCGTGAGTGCGTGATTTGGTATCGGAAAGCGTGACTCTCACGCCGAAAGCGTGAGACTTGACAGGTCTGTTAAACCCGAATAATCCAGTCGTTATATTCCACTCACTACGATCGCTACATTTACATCGTAGAAGGAGAGAATCGGATACGGAGAGGGCTTGGATTATTCGAGTTAGTTCGAAACACTCTTAATTTACCTTGTAAGGCCTATAGAATAAGATAGAGTGATCTGAGTAACATATTGGAATCCCTAACATCTGAAAGAAATGCGTCAGGCCAGAAATGCATCGAGTTACGTTTTTTCCCAAACAATAATACCAATTTTTTGGAATGGAAGTAAAGTATCCACAACGTGTGATATTCTGATCCGATATGGAAAATCCCTTCCATCTGCGAACACCTCTAACTTTATCGTTCAATTTGAAACGGAAGTATGCAGATGTCCCGAAGTTACACCTCCTCTAAAGGGAGGTAAATATTGGAAAACACCTGAATATTTGAGGGAAAATGTCGCTCTGTTGTCAAAATCGCTCTTCATGTTAAAGGCCCGAATGGTCAATGAGTTGTGAAATGCTGACGTCATATGCCGTAGCTTTTGAAAATATAATTACAAATGAACTAAAACGGAAGTTCATCATTGGAATAACCGAACCATGACGCTTGTCAAGTGTTGATTTCAGAAATTCAAAGTTTTAAGCCTAGAATTCAAGTCCATGTATGAAGGGAGTGACACGGTTTTGAAAAATGGGAAAAAGTGGTAAAAATATTTGGGAAATGTGAAGAATGATGGAAAATTATCAAAATAGGAAAACACAAAAAATCGGGTGGTGGGAAATCTAACTCTAATAAAAAAAAATCAAAGAGTGATTTAAAATCAAAAGTTGGGTTTGATTCAAGATTTTTCATTACAAGAAGCATTGGGCATCACCCTCGGGTTCTGATCATTTCGGTTGTATATTGCATGGCAATTCTTTGCAAAATTCTTTTTTTCTGTAAAACTTAGATAACAAAATACCGAAGTTACTGTAAATTTAGTTTCTGCATATGGCCATTTCGACAACCTATGTCTCTTTAGTGCAGATAAAATCTAAACATTTTGAAGACCATAAACTCAAACATGTTTAAAAACTGATAGAGAACAAATAACTAAATGTGATCAAAATGGAAAGCCAAAATCAGCTAAGGCCATAGATATCAACTGTTATAATATTGGTAGATAGATTGATGAATTGAATGATATGCAACTGTGTTCACTGAAAGAACTATGAAGAAATGCATAGAAGGTTGCTTGACAAAGCCAGCACTGATATCGGCGAACATGAGTCTTTCGTCCCCAAAAATCTTTCTGTATCATCTACTAGAAGGCAAAGAAGGCCAACTTCATATTTAAGAGACATTTTTGCTTGATAATATTTTACTTTCACTGAATTGATCAATAACAATACTCTAAATAGTTATACAAAATGCATGTTTACTCATGGGTCTTATCCTCGGGGTATCATTTTGCTTGCTTCAATTGATATTGGCTTTAGCTTTCAGCTAAAACAACAGTGACCCTTGATAAGTATATACCCCCTCCCTAACTTTCTGCCATACCCATCCGTCTGTCCGACACAAAGTTCATCAGCACATTCCCTCTGAAACTACAAAGCAGGATTTAATGAAACATAGTATTTGGCAACTACACCATATGTAGTTGTGCATACTACCAGGAAATCTTATTAAATTCCCAACTACTCAACATAAATATGAAAGCTGGTATGTTAGAAGTGTATATCATGTTAAGGCAAAAGTCGTATGTAACAGCTTGTTATTCTTTAACTGGTCCACAGAAGGTAATGAAGCTTGATATACAGTGAGGCACCCTCGTAGTAATAACCTAAAAATACTTTCGGATTCATATCTAAATCTTGGGAACAAAGGAGACATCGTTTTGGTAAGCATAAGCAAACTTTAATTGATATTGGAACTATTCGATGTTTTGCCTTTTAGCTCATCAGACCCAAAGGGTAAGTGTGAGCTCTTGCCATCACTTTGCGTCTGTCGTCCGTCCGTTAGCTATTAACATGTTGAACATCTTCTCTGATACTACTGGAACAAATTAAACAAAGCTTTACAGGAATGATGTATGGAAGGTCATGACCAAATATGCTTATTTATGCCGGACCAGACAAAAAACGCGACTGCCATCGCTGAACATAGTTCAACATTGGACCCTATAAGAAAATCATATTTTGATCATCTCCTCTAAAACCACTGAAGCAAAGTAAACCAAACTTTACAGGAATGGTGTAAGGAAGCTCCTTTATAAAAATTCCTCGTTTCGTTCTGACCCAATAAGAAACGTGACTCCAAGAGTGCAAATCGGTGTAATAACAAAATTAACGAACAGACTTGTGAAGAGCCGAAGTCCATGACTCAAAAAGACAAATCAGGTGGAAACCACCGGAAAAATTAGTGACCGCATGCTCCTGGCTTGGTACAGGCATTTCAAAAGAAATGGTGGATTAAACCGGTTTCATTTCGCACCAAACCCTCCCTTCCATTGCGGTAGTGTCTCAACATCAATAGCTATCGAAAGGTCGTAGACAGTTAAAAGAAATGATCATCTCAGTACTAAGTAAAAAGAATTTGGACCAAAAACTTCAATTTTTTCCATAAGGGCCTGATATCTATTAAAGAACTTTTTAATGATCGAATGAGACGGAATTTTTTGAAGCCTTGATTAATAAGGCGGTCACGGAGATAACTATGTCAAATTAGAAAGTCTGTATAATTTGTGCTAGCTCTCGTGTAACGAATCAACTGTGATACATATGCTCCGTAAGCAGGACAAGCTGGAATATAAGTGTCCATGTTAGGGAAATTGATAATTTTGAAAATCGTCCCTTTTGACCTAAATTTAATAAAAGAGATGGCCATTTTCGTCAATTCGAGATGTAAGTCCAAAAAGATGTACATCTAGCGGTTTTTGTGGTTTCCTTTATCTCTAGTTCTGGCGGATATATATTAATGGGATCCATTTAGCAAAAGATGTGTTTTTGATGGAAAGAACATCATCAATATATCTATAAGTGATCATAGTATAACATTAGACCCAATTGATCTCTGTACCTATGCTTATCTGTGGTTTTTAGAGAATAAAGAATCTTGAAATCCTGAATGATTTGACGGCACAATAGAAACCTTCACAAAAATTGTTTACTTTCTATCAGTTTTATCGTTATTATTTTAGGGGAGAAAAAGGTTTTTAACTTCGACGAATAAGAAGATGAGGATACCTTTCCACTGTGTGAGAAATTTTACGTATTTTCCAATAGTTTCGCGTGGGAATTTCTTACTACGTTTAAGATATTCTAGTCGACACATGGACCAACAGACTGACGGATATGCAATAAGTCTCCCTAAAAAACTTCTTTGTCACATATCCTTAGCGTGATTTGTGAAACAATGAAACACATGCGTGAATATAAACTCCCAGAAAATTGCGCAAAATTAAGAAAATGGGTTCTATATTCAGCATTTTATCGTATCATGTAGATTTCAATTGCAACTCTTGACCGTATCATGCAGCTGATTTTAACGTATCATTTTTTCTCTGACTACCTCCATTTGAAAGTAGTTTTCTCGATAATGACAGAACAGAAAATCGTAATTTTGGTATCAAAAGTAAGACAAATGAATGATATATCACGCAAAATGAAATTTATGTTGAATTCAATACACTATTGGGAAGTATTTGCATTGAAAAATTGAAAACATATATTTTTTTCCTGTTTCAGCGTTGAAGTCATCAAAATATGCCTTTAAATATGTAAAAGAAAGCAAAAATAATCTATTGCTTAAAAACTTTGATCTATTTGAAGTTATATAACAGTTCGTTCCACTCAGAAATACAGAGAAACCAAATGAAAATATCGATACAATAACCTTGGTCTTTCAGCGCATTTTATTGTTTATCTGAATTTTGACCGTATCATACAGATTTTGCTAAAAATGATACAACGCGGTTGTACGGTGTGATATAAGATTAATACATTAAGCATTAAATTATAAACAACAAAATATTGGCCTAGATCGTCGACATATATGTCTTTAAAAAGCTGTGTGAAATTGTATTTCCCGGTCAATGATTGGCTGAAATTCAATCGTAACGCCAAATATGTCCGACGTTTTCCAGCTTAACAATTGTAACGCTATGAATAAAGGCAAACATGCCTGATGACGTCACGCCCAAAGACGTAAAGAACACGTTTATATAGGATCAGCAGAAAATGGAGGTATTGTTTTTGTCTAAATAGAGAAACAGATTCTACAACCGTATCTCGTGAGAAACTACATTTCTACTCTCTCGGCACGCCTCTTGTTTAAAACGTGAAAATTTAACTATCACTAGTGTAGAAATGTCGTGTCTCACTCGACTCAGTTCTGGAATCTATATATAATTTATTTCTAGCTTTATGATCATTTTTTTTTGTTAAATCTGACAATTTAGTACAACAACACTTTTAATTACAAAAAGAGTTTTAATACTATTATCACATTTATACTTTGCGAATAATTTACAAAACATGAAAAAGAACGTGCATCAATAATATAATACATAATAGTTAGAAAACAAACAAGAAAGTCAGTAGAAGATATACAGCGACAGTGACGCTGTATCCATTCTTCGGGGAGCTTGAAGATAATGGTCTTGCCCCACCACAGTCTATGCGGAGAAATTCAAGAACAGCATCATTTGTAAGTTGTCCTAAATCCTTGTTGCAATTAGACGTCAGGTTTCCAAAGCAAAATCCAATGTCTTTTATTGGTCTACAAAGGAGAGTGGAAAATTGATTTAAGATAATAGTTTCAAATTTTTTTTATTAACTTACTTATTCATCTTGACAACTGGTATAAGAACTCAATATAATGGTACTTAAGCACTTTCATTTTGATGCATTTCATGTTTTACTTAATATTGCCTCAATTTTTTTTCACGTGATAATTCTAAAAAAGTGAGCACTGAAAAAGAAGCTTACAGCAGTCTTTATTTGGATGAAACTAACACTCCCAATTATTTGTCATGTGATATAATGTTTGTTTTTAACATCTTACTTAGCTTAGACACACAAAACGTATTTTTACAAATATACAATTAAAGAGTAAAGTTTTGAACTTATCCACCGGAGTTTACTCATGAACGTTTCCCACTGAGTACAGTGTTAAGCTAAAGGCCTGTTTACAATGAAAGTGAAAACGGATTAACTCTAGTAAAGTCAAGTTAATCCACATTTTGTTCATGGTAGGATTTGGTTAATAAAAAAAATCATAGCTTGAATTGTTGCTTAACCTGTGTTGTTGATTGAGTTATTCATATTAAATTGATCTTGATTAAATGAGTTCAAGCGGTGTGAATCAAATGTGGATTCTTAAAAATTCAAAAGATCTCCTTGAACAGCTATCCTCAACCAGTCTTACCCATTGCCATAGCATTCAAACTTTTGATTTTTCTACACATAATATACAACCCTGCCACACAAACCGAAAACAGTAATTGCAGATTTAATACATCAATGTTTCTGCACAAACACCTATTTAGTTATAGGGAAAGACAAGACATGTTTTGTTAAGAACCACACTGATTCAAAAAAGAAGTACACTGAAACTGACGTAATCAAAATGATAGAATTTTTGATCGACAATATTTTTGTCGAATTCGGAGGTCGTGTTTTCCAACACACAATAGGGATTCCTATGGGAACAAATTGTGCGCCGCTTTTAGCTTACCATTTCCTTTACTCGTACGAGGCCAAGTTTTTACACGGGCTCATTCAAAGAAAACAAAAACATTTAGCCAAGTCCTTTAATTTCAGCTTCCGCTACATAGACGATGAACTTTCTCTTAAAATCCTAAATTTAAGGAGTATTTACATCAGATCTATTCAAATGAGCTTGAAATTAAAGAAACAACTGAAACACCTACTTCAGCTTCGTACCTAGATCTTTTATTGTATATTGATGAAGATGGACGTTTGAAATCTAAGCTATATGACAAGCGCGATGATTTTAATTTCCCAATTGTGAACTTTCCCTTTCTTAGCAGCAATATACCTACCTCTCCAGCCTATAGAGTGTACATTTCACAGTTGATTCGTTACTGTCGAGCGTGTAGTTTGTACAGTGATTTTTTGAACAGAGTAAAAACACTGTCCCAAAAACCGCTTAGTCAGGGATTTGTTCAACCTATGTTAATTTCATCCCTCAAGAAATTCTATGGCCGTCACCATAGCATCATTGAAAGATATGACGTGTCAGTATCCCAAATGAAAGTGGACATTTTCAGCTAGATTCACGTCTTCTAGGATTTGACTACCGACTTTGACATTTCCCGGATTGAAACACTCACAGTGTGACGGGTGCCGTTAACAGAGCAGGGCATGCTTACCCTTCCGGAGCACATGATGTCACTCTCAGTTTCACTTGAGTTCACACTGTGAGTGTCGTTGTTTTGAATGTTGTAATTTCTGTTTCTGTGCTTTGTATCTGTCTAACGTCACTGTTTTTTGTGTCAAGCGTTATTTTTTTCTTTGTACTCGTTTTGGCCGTGTCTTTGGACTTCGATCTTTGTAAATTTCACTCCTTTGTTCCTTCGGTATTCTACTGCCGTTGTTTCAATGTCAACAGGTCTAAAATCTTGTACAGACAGCAAACTCTCTTTAGTGCAAACCTGCTAGATGAAACTTGAAAAGTGAAAAGGAATCTATTGTTTCTTTTTTCTATTACAATTTTGAATCAAAATGAATCCACTAAATAGTGACGACAAATACTACATTCAATTAAAATGAATGTAGTATCTGTTTGAAATAGCGGTAATCATTGATTTCAGATCTTCAAATAGATGTTTGAAAAGTATATTATATTAATATATTTTCCGCATTTTGTAAAATATTAGCGGTAGTGTAATGCTTTTATGGAAAGCCTGAAATGAGGCCTATCTTACATAAACTATGAAAGAGACTTTGTAAGAAAGCATAGCCGGAAAATAGGCCCAATGAAAGTTAACCGTAAAATAGTCCTGCCTAACAGTCTATGAAAGAAATTATCTTTCAAATTATCACTGGAAAATAGGTCTA
Source organism: Modiolus philippinarum (assembly GCA_002080025.1). Taxonomy (NCBI): domain Eukaryota; kingdom Metazoa; phylum Mollusca; class Bivalvia; order Mytilida; family Modiolidae; genus Modiolus; species Modiolus philippinarum. The sequence goes on from MJUU01026276.1 coordinate 78,462, forward strand.
TCTAACAAAATCTATGAAAAATATTATCTAAGGAAGCGTGGTCGGAAAATAGACCTATCGAACACAATCTATGAAAAGACTCTCCAAGGAAGATAGCCGAAAAATATGCCTATCTGACACAATCCAAGGGACTACTAATATCTAAGAATTTCTGTAACCAAATATAGTTTAAGTTTGTTCAATAGTGCAATCAGAAGAATTGGTGGCTACCATCTTAAGGAGGGGTCAAATTTTTTCTGCATCAAGTTTTTTTCCGAAACCCATATTTTTGTTCCCATAGATTGATCGTTCTTTTGACTGACGGTTCGGTTCTCACTTGCTTTATAATTGCACTGAAAAAAAATCATTTTTGAAGAGAAAACGATTTGTCTGTATGCATTTTTTGTGCTTTAGTCATTTGAAAACCCCTATTTTGACAATTTTATTCACATTTCATTGATTTTGACCTGTGTTGGGGCCATTTTGGATAAAATATCGATTTCTAGAGTCAAGTTTTCTCTCAAAGTTTCCAATTTGTAAGATCTCATGGGTCTGAAGAAATATCACTCATAAAAAGCATGGGTCCGTGATGATATAAAAAAAGTTTTATCAGAAAATGTTGCCTTTTTTTTGTCAAATTCAAGACTTCGTAAAATCTGTAAAAATCTAGATTTTTCAAAATTCTCATCAACCATTTTTTGTTTTGTTTAAATAGTTAGTTAATTATATCTCAAAGAATTTAAGAAAAGAAATCATATGAATAAGATGAGTACTTTTCTTGAAGTTTATTTTTATTACCCCTACCATAAATCGCCAAATTCTGACGGAGATCAATGGTCAAATTTGGTAAAAAAAATTCATAATTTCCATTTCTCGAAAACTACTGGTCATAGGTACATAAGTTTTTACACAATTTGGGAGGGTCATAAAATGATATAAATCAATAAAAAAATGTCACTCATAGGGCAAGTTTTAAGAATTATTCATAAACAAGATTGGAACGAGACTGAAACCTCAGGAGAATACATCCTTAAATAACTGTAGGGTTAGATGCCATGAGATGATGGTCATATTCGATCTAGTTCATAAATGTGCAGATTTAAAGGAGACCTTTAAAGGACAGTTGAAATAATCAATTAGAATTGTTATTTTAAAAGTTAGATGTTTTGACTGAAACATAGGATAATAGTGATTAAATGATGAAAGTCTTTGATTAAAGGGTAACTGCGATATATCTAGGATTACATTACCAATGTTTATCTCTGTGTGCAAATTCGAAAGCTATTATTAACAATGAAGGGATATGGAGTAAATGCAAATGAGACAAAATCTCTACAAATACACGGTAAAACCAAGCAATGAAACAACGCTTTTATTGTTCTTCTTCATCTTGAAGTCACCATGAGGCCTTCAACAATGAGCATTACTCATACCTCATAGTTAGTTCAAGACTGCCCCTAGCACCGACTTGAGTGGAATTCATTGCTAATTGCTGAACACGTCAGTTAAGATCAAGCTGTATAGTATACGTTAAACAAAAGAATTGACCGTTCTTCTGTATGTGTGAAAGCTCCTTTTTTTAACTTATTTACGAAGATAGATCACAAAAATATAATTGAAAACAGCTAAAGCTAGTTTTATCAATTCAATTAAACGAAAAAAATCGCTAGTTTTCTCTCTCCAGCTTAAGCATTCTTTGTCTTTAGACTGTCAATACGTCACTTACTCGCATATATCCGTAAGTGTGTTCAGATCAACAGCATAAATGTTTTGTAATTTTTTTGCTACTGTTTGGAAGGCTGGCATTTTAAAGCAGTTCTCTCCAGACTGACCGAAACTTCCAACTAAGCAGTTGAAATTTTCCTGAATTTCTAAAAAAAATAAACATTAGACAAGATTTTATTTTAAAAAAACACACCGAATGAAACACAGACTGTGCATATCAACGATATGAAGTACGTTGCAAAGTTATGAGAATACGGCTATATATTTAAGTAGTAGTATACGTTTATCTTCATAATCTACTTGTGGAGAAGACAATTCAATGCTGCTTTGCTTGTACGTGGTAGTATTGTATATAGATATTTTCATAAACATCGGAAAATTAAAAGTATAAAAACAAAATAGTTCAACTTCGGTGTCGTTTCCATACAAGTAAAGCATTAGGCCATTGTTTTGTTTTTATTTGTTTTGTTTTTGTTTTTGGTTTTTTTTACTTTTCTTTTTTTTTCATTTAATTATCAGTTTTACGAACTTTTTCCTAAATGTTTGTCGGTAGGAGGAAGGTGAAAAGATTAAAAAAAATAAAATTCCAGAAAAATTTATGTCATGAATAACTGTAATTTCGATTAAACCTATAGGAATTTTATTGAATAATAAGCCAAATATCTGCAGAGGAGGGGGAAAAATACAAATAAAATTCAAAAAGCAATTTTTTTTCAATTTTGGTGCCAAATTTTTAAGGTAGGGGGTTCGTAAAACTAAAAATTAAAAAAAAAACATTTTTTTTTTTGCATTTAGGTATAAATATAACATATGCGTAAATGTTGTGAGTTTTATATCCAGTGAGCAGTATTTCATCTATATCACGACGAAAAATGTTATCAATCCATGAATGGATTGGTCAACCGGGGCAACGAGTTTTTATATCTTATTTGAAAAGGAAAGAAAGGTTGCAAAAAAAGAATAGTTGGAGGAACCTTTGCCATCTATACGACCCTAGTGAGTCTGATCGTTTTTCATTCTTTTTTTATTCAAAATAGATAACTATAAAATTATTTTGAAATCTTGCAAGTAATGTCTGTGCTTACAAAGGTTTTTTTCTAGTTTTTTTACTGCCACTGTAGTTAATTATTGTAGAGTAGACCCTTTTGAATCTATATCAGACGGTTTTTTTCTTTAACACGAGGAAAGTCGTATAGGAAAACGAAAATACAGTAATATAAAAGGAAATACAAGTGCAAGAGAAGAGACACTTGTAAAAGCAACATGGACTCGGCAAGTTTATATTTTGCGAAAAATTATACAACCTATGGATCTGTGTATACTAATTATGGTATCATTCATGGAGCTAATTTATGGTAAAAGTAAAAAGAAAAAAAATCGTTGGATTGATATCGTAATTATAAGTGCAAATTTAAAATTTGTAGGCATACTTATAAAATATGCCAAGAAGGCTGAAAATACAAAAAAATTGATATCATTCAAAGGATAACGTATAAAAGCGTGAACGCTTATTTCCAATAGGATTCATAAAAAAAATTTAAGTAAATATCATAACTTAATTTTTTGATATATATTAAATTGATCAGATCAATATGGCCTACTTTTAAATTGCTCAAAAATTGAATGATATACTTTAATTAACGCGTTTTAAGAAATTTCTTCAAGTCGGTTTTAAAAGTGTCGTGACTTTTATAGATTTAATTGATTTTGGAAGCGCATTCCAATCGGTAATAGCAGTTAAATAGAACCATGTGGAGTCGTCTCCTCTTATTTGTTTTTGGAACCACAAAATTGAATTGGCATAATATGGTGTTATATATATGCCATTCGCTTTCTTGGCATAATATGGTGTTACATATATGCCATTCGCTTTCTTTATCAAAATTTTGTTTCAAATAGTCTGAGCATCTTGTATGCGTCTCCCAATGATGAACAAATTGTGTGATTTTAATATTTTATATAAGAAATATAAAAACATTGTGGCTTGTAACCAACAAATGCCGAAATGCTCATAACGCATGCTCATGCATGATTTAAATGTATTTGTCTAGTAACGTGTAAACATATAGCTTAAGATTTATAAATCCAAAAATCTTTCTTTTTATTATCACCTACCTTTTGTCTCGTCACACACTGCTTTGAAAACTCTCTGGAGCCTAGAGGCATCTATCAGATCAAACAGCTTTGTTGCTATTTTGTCAAATAAATTCTGAGAATTTGGAAGTCTCTTCGAAATGCAGGTTGTATAAAAATCTACATATCTACAAAATCAAACATGTCAGTGTCTTTGAACAAGAAAAGTAGATTAACGTTTCATTCCACTTATTTGACAGATATTCAAAATTATCTATTTTGTCGTTTTATTGTCGTTGTATTAGCTATATTGACGTCAATGTTATACTCCTGGCCAAACTTCATTTTCTCGCGACTAATTTGTTGGTGATTCTATTTTGATATTATGTAAAAGCTTGCTTAAAGATATGATCAAACACGATATTGGCGAAGATATGGTTTCACTGAAAGGCTTGTAACCTATAAAAAGTTAAAATAAAATATGGAGTTAAATATGGTTTGATCGAATATTCAAATACCCAGCTACCTCACATAATATTTTTTTATCTTGAGTAACAAAACATTGTAACTTTTTCTTTGTCTAAAGCCATGTTACTTCAGTAATGACCCATCGCCCATTCCTCACTCGAATGCCTATTTTTATTCAAATCATATATAAAAAAAGTTAAGTGTAACGTAATAATTGTATTACTACTAGGTAAAATATACATTAAAGCAACCTGGGCATTTCAAATGAGAATTTTCTTTCTTTATTTATTTATAAATGTATTATTTTTATTTATTTATTTTTGTTTTTTTTTTGGGGGGGGGGGTGGGAGTGGGTTGGAGAGTGTTTTTTGTTTTCAATATACTGTTATGGTGACAGGGATAATGTCCCTATTTATACTGGATTTATTAACAATACCGTTGCCTGTATCAAGTCTTAAGTGTGTCCATCAACACAATCTTTAGTTGCTTCGTATGATTTTTTTCTTTTTTGTTAGCCTTTGGTAATGCTTTGCAAGTAGGAAATAACAAAATACTGTAGTTGCTGTTTATTTAGTTTTTGCATATGCGCATTTCGACAACCTGAAATATCTTTAAAAGCTGATGGAGAACGAATTACAACAATTATATTACGGTTAAGCAATGTATAATTGCAGATGATATATATGGTAGAATATATATATAGTTCTTTGATTTAGTTACATTTTCTTTTGATAAGTTTACGATTTTTGGTATCTTTGCGTATACGAAAGATATCCAACGTTGCGGAAGCGCAACTCAATTCACCAGAAATCTCACTACCTTTTTAATATTACAACACAAGAAAGAAGTCCTATTTCAATACCATAAACGTGCTTATAAAAACTTTCTTGTGTAAAAGAAGGCAACAGTAGTACAGAAAAAAATGAACAAGTTGGAAGAAATAACATTGGTATGGAAATGTTACGAGAACGAATTTTCACAATACTTTTTGTTTTGTTGAAATTAAAAATAAATAATTACAGCTTTTTATAGTAAAATTTGTGTATTGTTATAACATTGCGTGTCTTCATACTGAATCTGGTTACTTCAATAACTCAGAAAATGGGATAAATAAATTTTATCAATAAATAATAGTGAATAAATTCCACAACAGCTTTCCATTAGTGTCAATCTCAGTTCCAGTGTTTAGTAATGAGAAAGCCTGTGCACGCGCAGGTACATCTTCACTGCTTTTGTTAACAGTTTACATTAAAAAAGCCTAGGCTTATATCAGTCTGGCCTTACTTCATCTGATTCAGATACTGAACAAATTTTAAGTAGTCTAAAATTTCCTTGTGACAAGAAAAAAACCTGTTAGAATGAGGACATCGCTTGCAGTCAAATTTAACAAGGCATTATTGAAAAAAAGTGTTAATATTAAAAGCACAGAAAAGGGGTAATGTTCACTGCTGAAATTTGTTGTAATTTATGAGTTTTCTTGTATCTAGCAAATAATTCTTCAGAAAAAATTTGATGTTTTATTCAATGTTGATTATAATTTATGGTCATGCATTATTTTATACTGTCGGATAATTTAATGTGCAGTCTGTGCACAGGTACTGTACCCAAAAGAAGGCAGGTACATCAGTAGCAAAGAAACCTTTTAGTGCTTCAAGCACTTTGATTAATTACCTGTAATTGCCTTAAACTTATAATCTATCTATAGTTGTTCCTATTCGTTGTGAGCTTCAGGTTAGTTTTAAGCCCCTTTATCTAAGATATCTCCTTTCTGCAAAGCTCTGTCCTACGATTAATTTTGTCTTTTTGTTTAGATCCTATTGGTACCTTGTTCTCTATCAGTTTTATACACCAGAAAATGACCAATCAGAAGTATTGATTTTTATAATCAAACAATTGTGACTATGAGCAACTGAAAATACTCTGGTGTTAACATTCATTAAATGCTCATTCATACATTCAAAACATAAAAAAGTAGCTCCACATTAGAAAAGAGGGAATTTTTCACATTCATTATGTCTTTTCTTTTTCCCTTTTCGTTTCTTTTAGTATTATTGTAGGTATTTATATTTACTACGCTCAATCAAAACCTTTCGGTTACAACTTTTGTGTTACCATTATATCTGATAGAACTTACCCACATCCTGCGGGAATTAAATCTCTGATGATGTCTAGAACCTGTTGTTCAGTTCTGTATGACTGATTTAATTTCAGGAATTCCATTTGTATTTCACCACCGAATGGTATACCACACATTAACAGAACTGAAGAAACTGGAGACCCTAGAAGTTCTTTACTGGGTTCCGCTGACTGACATTCTGGAGAAAAGGCTTGTTTGTTAACATTTGTAAACGTCTCCCCTAAAGTTGTACTGCATCTTCCAAGGTGTATACCAATGCATTGATTGACTACATTTATTGCCCTGTAAAGTTAAATCTATAGTTAAAAGATGAAAGATAATTAAATATTACATGTATAAGCTGCAAAGTATCCATGTTTTTTTAAGAGTAACAATACATCAATATTTTTATGAGGGGTTAATATGTCATTGCATGTTAACTGTGTAACAATGAAAAAGGGATAAACATCAAGGTTGTTTTGCTTTCCGAACACTTTTTCACATAAGTTTCAAGTTTGATGGTTTTATTTAATTTTCTTAAGTGCTGAAAATATTAGCATACATTATGTAGATTGAACACCAGCATATTCATGAATGACAAATGATTAACAAATAGGGGTACACCATAAGATATTCAACAATTTTCTTGTTAATGATACTTACGGACATAAGTATGTAACATAATCTGGGTTTGTATTTCCTACTTGTGGAGGAATGGTTATAGTATTGCCACTAGAACCAAGAACAGATACCGATGAGCTAAATGACACATTCCCGGTCACTACAGTATTTGAACTCCCGTAAATGCTATAAATCATAGCACTACAAAGAAACATGCCACTTGCCGATTCCTGTAGGCATTTTTCCTCCTGTTGAGTTAATTCTGTAAAAATTAGAAATTCAAACCAGTAAGCTTTGTGCAAATAACAAAATACCGAAGTAACTGTGAATTCCATTTCTGCATATTAAGGAGGCACAATACAGCAAAAGCTAAGTATCACAAAGTGTAGTATACTGATAACTAATTCTTATAAATCAAATGTATGATAAACAACTTACTAGTATGCATTTTCACATGAGCGAACGGATGTGTTGAAGTATTGAGCGTATTCTCTCATGTTTTATCACCGGTGATATGAGAAGTGATATGTCCAAGAAAAAATCCGTAAGTTGAAGCAATTTAATACTTGATCTATTAAAAAGAAAGAATTGTCGAGGAGAAATATCTTCATCTTTTTAATACAATTTGACATGAAGACATTTCTGAAAAAGTTATGGTATTGTTGTAAACTGACTTGCGTTTCCTTCTTACAAAGCTGAAAAATATACTAATATTTGCACTTTCTTTACACCGAATTCTCACAAAATAAAACAGTTTTACAGAAGTTAGGAAAAATGAAAGGATATGGAGTTATTTTTCTCGAATGCTCGATTATGGTTACATATATGAAAAAGTGTATATCTATCTGTTCTGTAGATGGTTTTAAGAGGAGGCATCCCTATAACCTGTTCTAAAAATAGACTATATCAATTAACAAAGAAAGGATATGATGTATGGACAAAATTCCTAAAATACATGGTCAGGCTACGCAAATAGGGCGTTTTGTTGTTCTTCTTTATCTTGAAGTCACAATTATGCCTTCAACAATAGCAAACAGTCATACCTCATAATAACTTCAAAAAGGCCTAGTTAGCAATGGCTTGAGTGGTATTCATTTCCTAGATGACGAATAACATACATTCATGTCCCTTTTGGTCATGGAAAGTCAACAAAAATAGAATATAGGGCAAAATCTTCTTACAATGGTGAATGAAAGGATATGGAGTAAATGTACATGAGACAAGGTCTCTACAAATACATGGTAGAAAACAAGCAAAGGAACAACGCTTTTATAGTTGTTCTTCATCTTGAAGTCACCATGAGGCCTTCAACAATGAGCTTTGCCCATACCTGTCATACGTTTCCCGACAAAGGGACAAAAAAATAATACATCATATAAACGACCTCAGTGCATCGAGTTGACTGTGCCAAGACTTGGCAAATACAATCTGGATATGTAGACATTAAATATGCAGATAGCCAGAATGATTGGTCAATTTTTACAAAATAAATTAACATCGTATTAATATATCGTCAAATTACATACCCAGTGAGCAGTACTGGTCTAAGGCAGTTCCGATTGCATTATCAGTCAGTAGCTTATCTATGATTTCGTCGACCTTCATAAAAGGTGGTTTGAATCTTTGTTCAATACAGGCAACAAACTTTGAGCGACCACTAATAAAATATCAATAATTCATATGAGAAGATTTACTGAATAAACAATAAATAATAACATACATAACAATGACAATGTGAACTGAATTTTATCTATTCTCAACGATATTGAATCATCGCGTGGAAAAAATGTTTACTTCTAAGCGAGTATTTCATTACAGTAATTTTATGTTCTGTTATTTTTTTTTACATATCGTGTAAAAAATTATGGCTTCTTAAACCAACTATTCCATCATAGTAATTTTGAGTTATTTTTGACATGGTTGGTGTTTTTAAATGAAGAATTGGGGTTTCAATGCATGGCTTTACATTTTCAAATAAAGACTTGAAATAAAACAAAAAAAAAGGATTTAAAATAGAGCTGATATTTTTTTGTTATGGCTTACCTGCAAACATCTTCCACAGCTTCAAAGATGTATTTGAAAACGTTGGTCATTTGTGTTGTGACTCCTGTTGACAGTTCTTGGTAAACCTTTTTCAGTAGATCAGGATAAGTTTCTTCAGCGCAAGCTATTATGACTGATTCAGGGCTATAACAACATAAATAGTTTAAGGTAGTAGACCTGGGGTTGTGGGAGATAACCCTTTTTTACACAAATTACTTTTTTTATTGGTATGAATAAAACGAAAGATTTAGAATATTTATCATAAATAGAAATAAAATATTCATGTTTTATTTTTAAAACTGCACTCCTTTTATAAAATACTTCAAAGTGCCTACATTAAAATAAACTAGGTTTTGAATGACATCTAAAAAGTATTAAAATAAATGAAAGTCAGATTTTTTGAAAGGGAGGTAATTCTTTTTGCTCGCCGTTCGGAGTTAAGGAATATTAAGCCTTTTTATGCAGTTTTCCTAACATTATGAAAAACGGAACGGTGAAATTTTAATAAAATTTTGATATAAGTCATATGCGTGGAAGACCTTTAATTTCCCAGTTGAAAATTGAATGTTCGGATAATTGAATGAAGGTGTGTTTTCAGCAATGTTTTGACGACGTATATTTTTTTACTGCAAATCAACACTTAATGCATGTTTATGATTACTAATCTCTCGTATTAAGGTCTACACGTTCCTATGAAAAAGTTTGGCAATTTATGGTCTTTTCATGCCAATTCTTATACATCTACGGAACAGTAGTATACACTTCGTTGTGATTTCTGAACAGAATTTAAGACTCCTACGAAAGGGGTGTTTCTGTGAACTATAAATAAAAAATCTTGCGGTGAAAACTTTTTCTAGAAATATATTAGTACATAATTGTTTCATACTGCAAATTTAAAGAAAATTGAATGTGTGGAAAATTTATTGGGTTACCCTAGGTCTACTACCTTAAAATCTTTCAAATTCTAGCAAAACCTTGTTACTTAAGAAAAAGTGTATAAAGGTATATTGCATTAACAAATAACTAATACCGACGATTAAGTTAAATTCAGTGTCTGAAGATACCCATTTCGACAACTTATGTCTCTTAAGTAAGCTGAAATCTATGTATAAATGACAATAAATTCCCGAAACAATGTTCTGTATTGATATATAAGATATATGTGTTCTCTTATCGCTAGAATTCTTGTCTTTTAATGTTAAGCGAAGCGGTTCATTCCGATTTGTGTCACTCTCAGAAATAAAGATAGATGCATGGTTCTGTACATGCTGGAATTAAAAGCAGATAAAGTGCGACAACAATAAAGGACGGACATATTGAAGTATCTTGTATAAACATGTTGAGGTTTATTCCTGAATTGATTTGCAATTACTGACTTATCAATAAGAATGATCGTGCTTCTTTTTTTTCACGGTATCCCTGTAGATGGTAGTTGAATATATGAATAACTGATCAATTTTATATAATTTTTTTTAATGATACAGGAAGCGTAAATGCAATTCTTACGTCAAAAAAGTTTCTAAAAACTTTTCACAAAAACCCTGACAATTTACTTCAAGTTTTTAATGTTGATTAAAATTCATGAACTTTTGTTTTATTTTGTGTGAATATTTCAATAAGAATTTCTCACTACTTACCCAGTGGGCATAACAATCGTCACAGGCGGTGGAGTTCCAATGGTAGCCACTGTTGTGTCTTCTGTGGTAGGATAGGTTGGACTTTAATGAAATGCAAAAGACGGTGAAATTACAAGGTGTTGAACAAAAATTATGCCATACCCAACTCGCCAAATTAATTATACAAATACTTAAGCAGGTATTTCACTTGTATTTCTGTAATACGATTTATTTTCTGCAGATGGGTATTTAAAACAAGTTGTTTTCTTTAAAAAAGAAAAGCAATACGTGAACCGTAGAATGTATCATATTAGAAAGAAAATATTTCTATGGAATTTTTATTGTATTTGAATTCAGTTTTTTCAAATATACTAGACTGACAATGTACGTATTGGAGGAAATATAACAATATTCAGACACTAAAAAATGTTTATGTGAATTCAGGCGGTACTTAGTCAGTCATGATTTTGATACCTGATGCAGGTCAATATTGTTATGTCTGTATGTTTATATATTGCCCACATCTTCGAATTTTATGTTGATACGGTCTCTTACAATCGATCAGACGAGTATCTTGTGGTCGTTTCAAAGTTGCTTTGTCTTTGGTCCTTTTGAGAGTATTTGTAAGAGGACTTTGTCCGTTTGTTTATGTTTGTTGACGATCCCGCATCCATAAAACGCAAGGCATGACTGTACCATTGATTCACATCTAACAATCAATTCTGCTAAAATTGGTGGACCGTCTTGAACTATTTATAAGCATTTGGTTATTGTGGAAAGTGTCATGGTGACTTCAAGATGAAAAACAACAATAAAGGTATTGTTCCATTGTAAATTTGGTTTTTCCTCTAAATATTGTGATCTTGTCTCATTAATATTTACTTAATCCTTGCCTTTATTAATGGGAAAATATAGGTCAATGTAATAATGCTGTCAGCTGCACAACTTTCTCAGATGCATCCACTGACCAAAAGTCCGCTTGTATCATAAACTGTATTCATGATACAAGTATTAACTGCAACTTCATTATTCTGCAATCGCATCCGCTGGACAAAGGTCATTGATGCATGACATGTGCAATCTCAAATTTGAGGCAAAGTCAAGTGGAAAATCAACCAAACGGAAGTACAAACTGCAGCTTCATTAATCTCCAAGAAGTATTTACTGACCAAAGAGCACTGTATGTCATGTTATATGCTTTAAATAAAGGTCACAGCGACCAAACTGTCAGCCGCACCTACATTACTCTCATGGACGCATTCACTAATTAAGTTTCATTGACGTATAGGTAGTATCAAAAGATTAAAACTTAAATGCAAACTTTTAAATGAGTAACATTTCGGTTTCTTCCACTATCACCAAAAAGAGACCACTATAAAATGATAGATCTAAATTGTATACAGCATATATTGAAACACCAGCAATTATGTTTATTAAAGGTATCGTTCAAAAAGCCTGTGCCGATTCAAAAAAAAATTGTTGTAATTTGTTATAAATCATCATTTAAAAAAAATCAATTTAAAAGGAAAAGTATGCTACGATGAAAAACAAGTGTACAGTATGCTTGATTTTGTTATTGATAATATATTTGTCACATTTGGAGGTACCATTTATTAACAACAAGTTGGTATACAAATGGGTACGAATTGTGGTCCTCTCCTCGCAAACTTGTTTTTATATTCCGACGAGACTGAATTTCCTCAGGGACTCGCAAAAGATCATAAAATAAAAGATGCTGGATAACTCAAACTCTCTTAAAGATACATTGATAGTGTTCTTTCCGTTAATAACGTATATTTAGCTAAATTCATCCTTTCAGTGTATCCTCCTGAACTCGACATAAAGGAAAAGATAGAAACCACTAGATCTACATCTTTTTGGACTTACATCTTGAAATTGAAGAGCTATTTACAGGAGGTGACTCAACATAATTAACTTTATAAATAAATATGTTGGTGACCTTGGTAATAACTTTAAAGTTATTACCAAGGTCACCAACATATTCATTTATAAAATCACCAACATATTTATTTATGAAAATCGATGTAGCATTTCTTTCAAACGATAGCAACGTTGTTGGAAGCCTTGTCAATAGGTACAAACACATATATGTTACCAAGAGTCTTCAATTTTGACTTTATTTTATTTACAGGAGGTGACTCAACATAATTAACTTTATAAATAAATACACCAACATATTTATTTATAAAGTTAATTATGTTGAGTCACCTCCTGTAAATAAAATAAAGTCAAAATTGAAGACTCTTGGTAACATATATGTGTTTGTACCTATTGACAAGGCTTCCAACAACGTTGCTATCGTTTGAAAGAAATGCTACATCGATTTTCAACAAAGAGAACTTTCAAACGTACCGATTGGGACGAACAAAAAAAAACGTAAACCAAACGTTATAATGATACAGAAATGCTTTAAGTTCCGCCTAAAGTTAACATCTACCCTACCATGTACCGGGTTCCTAAGCTTAACAAAAATTCCTTCAAACATCGTTTCATTTAGGCATCTAGTAAGTGTTCTTCTACTAATTTATCCATCCAGTTAACTAGTTCACTTACTTGTAAAAAGGAGTTGGTTATTAAGTACTGTGAAAAACTTATCAAAACTCTTTGTAGTATGAACAAGATGTGTTTGGGAAACACTTCATATGCCCCCAGCACCAATTTTATTTGTTTCATAAATTTGAAATGGAATCTTAATATTTTTGGTTAGAGTTATCTTTCCTTACATACAAAAATATGAAAATGGAACTTTAAATTTTGACCTCTGTGACCTTGACCTTTGACCTGGCCTGTTTTTTTCTGGTATATTTATATTCCTCTTGACTAGGCTGATACACTTGCCAAGTATCAGAAGTCTATCTTTAATAATTCAAAAGTTATAGCCAAAGTTAAACTTTCGGACGCACAGACAGACAAACAGACAGACATGACAAAAAGAATATGCCCCCGATCCTCTATCTGAGGTCAAAAATTCTATTGGAGTTTTAGATAAACTACAGTCAAATCAAAGACCAGTTTCATCCATCGACAGTAATGATTTTTCTACACTTTATGCAACCGATCCACATAATTTTATTAAATCTAAATTGGGACAACTTATTAAATGGTCTTTTAAATTTTCGAGTCTGCAGTTCATTTGTTCTAACAAAAAGCAAGTTTTCTTCTCTAATATTACCTACAATAAAAATTATTCCTGGACATGTGATGATATGATTTATGCACTCAATTTTTAACCGGACAACATTTTTGTTCGTTTTGGCAACACTATTTATCAACAGGTCATAGGTATTCCCGTGGGTACAAATTGTGCACTTCTAATTGCAGGTCTTTTTCTGTTCTGACGAGACCCCCCCCCCCCCAAAAAAAAAAA
>MJUU01026276.1:96495-112193 GCA_002080025.1 Modiolus philippinarum
AAATAAAATAAAAAGTAACACTGAATGCAGTTACTCCTCAATTTTATCTCAATTTTTTAATTGAAAAATGATTTTGGTATTGCCGAGTAACGTCCAGCAGCCCTTTTCACAAAAAATCTTACGATAAAAATTAGTCGTAAGTCTTTAACATTTCATATTGCCTTACGGTTAAAATTTATCGTAAGATTTTTTGTGAAAAGGGCTGCAGGGCTCTTAAAACATAGTTGCTCATAATTTCTATCCAAATTTACAAATTTTAAAAAGGTCGGCAATAGTTGCTTTCAAATATTTGCCAAATTTAACTCGATGTGGGAAATTACATAATCAACTATTTCCAAACTATTGATGACATTTTTTTTTCCTCTTTGGAAAATTGAAAAAAAAATGAAAATATGGTAATAGACTAAAACGCATTGAATTGAATAAAAATATTAATCAGAGAAGGGACAAAAAATAAACAAGGAAAGGATACGGAGTAAATGCACATTACAAAGTCTCTACTAATAAATTGTAGGAAAAGCAAATAACGCTTTTATTGTTGTTCACCATGAGGCCTTCAAAAATGGATTTTTTCATACCTCATAGTAAGTTCAAGACGGCAGCTAGCAACGTTTTGGACGGAAGTCATAGATACTTGATCGTCAACGAAAATAAATTAAACTGGCAATGTGCTCTTATAATCACTGTCATATGTAGCCCAACAAAAGCACAAGTGTCTTAAGCTAGTGGATACTACAGTCTTATTCAAACACAGAGCACTCGTAAGTCTAGTAAGAAATCTTGGCATTATAAAATATTGAGATGCATGCACGATAAACAGGTGGTCAGAATAAATTTTGAGAGTAAAATGCCAAAATTTGAAGGTATGATACTATATCTATATGAGAAATTCACCGAAGAACAAGTACACCATTAGGTAGCATAATCTCTCGCACGAGGAATCTTTTTACGGACTCCTTACTCCACTCCACACCATAATATCTATTAAGCTTTCTAATATTAAGGATTTGAAATAGAAAAAAAATAGTGTTTACTTGTTGTCGGTATTCAAATTCATCCTGAATGAGTGCTCACCTTTAATTTTAAGACAAAAATCTGATATTCTTTCCTTTATTATCGTGCTGTTGAAGTTATCACCTAAAAGTCTGGAAACTGAAAAGTTGCTTTTCTTTAGAAAATCGAGGTTATATTCCAAACAATCAACGAATTCATTTACTACTCTACAAAATAAAACAGAAAATAGGTATAATCATTATACTTTTGTCATTTCGTAAAGTAACGTTGCTGTTGTGTGAAGAAGCCTTAATCACATACATTTTGAAGATAAACAAAGACTGCCAAGAGCTTGTACTGCTCATGTAAGATAATCAAATAAATTTCTATGTTAAAGATCTCCCTTTCAAAAAGTTTGACAATTATCTGCACTGAAAATACCTAAGTTGTCGAAATGGCCACTTTTCATATTGCGTCATTTCCAACTAAAAATTGTTGCAATGAACTCAAGTTGTACTATTTCCGTGACGACAATCTTTGATTACGTACATGCCTGACGGGCAGCTTTCTTGAGGGAGACCATCTAAGGACAATTGTGGTATCGTTTGGTTTTAAATGCTTAAATAGTCTTAAATGTTCAATTTGCATTTGGTTTCAGAGAATATCTTTAAAATTCTTTGCGTAGGATTCAATGTTTAACTATGTAACCCGCCGTTTGCGATCTTAGATGAGAAGCCGACTTTCCGAACATCTTTTTGAAGGTATCTTCTAAGGCCCAAAATGCCAAAGTTTGTTTATTTTGTGTCTCATGTTCACTTACTCCATATCCTTTCGTAAAATATTTAATACAGGGGTATGTCTTTTAATGAGGCGTGGAGTTAGTAAAACAATTCCCCGTGTTGGAGATATATGCTCTTTATTTTTTCAGATATGGTGTGCTTGTACATGAGATAATATCTCATGTGTACACTTTGTTCAATTACTATTATCTAAATTTATGTAAATTCTAAAACCTAAGGATTAACTTGGCTATATTTGGTATTACTGATTGTTCGGATTTGGTTTGGTTTTATGCGTTTTTAACATTTCTTGAAATTATATTTGGTTTCTAGTACTGCTGATGAAGAATTAATTTCCGAAATGGCCATACAGCTCATTAAAACTATTGCAGTTGGAGTTAACATATGTGTTATGGTTTCATGTTCATTTACTCCATATCCTTTCGTAAAATATTTATAAATACTATCAGAGATCTTTGAATGAATTTTCACTTTTGATCCACCTTTAAATTATACTCTCACTTTCCGTTATCTTTTTTTAGGTGCCAACCTGCCGAAAATAATTTAAAAGGGCCCATCAAAGGACTGTTAAGACCATATTTGGCCCCAATATGCCTTTGAATGCGTTTTATAGGGTCTAATGTGAACCTATGTTCCTGCTGACGGCATTCTTGGGTGAGATGAGGACCTTTGCATACTTTTTAATAAGAACATCTAAGAACCATTGTGATTAAATGTGGTTTAAATTAAGTATTGTTATAAATGGCCGAAGTTATTGCCTTAGTTATAAAAATTATCTTGCAAAACAGAATGTTGAAATTTTCTAAATTTCTGAATTTATAATAAGAAATGAAGGGATAGGGAATGAAAATCTACAAAATGAATGATAAAACAAAATAATGAAACAACGCTCAACAAAGCGTTCTTCAACCTGAAGTCATCATGAGGCCTTCAACAATAAGCTTTGCTCATACCTCATAGTAAGTTCAAGACGACTCCAGCAACGGTTTTAGCGGAATTAATTGCTTATTGTCATCCAATGATCTTCATTATCCAGGAATGTGGGGTTGTCAACAAATAAAATTAATTGGGAAAGTGTTCTTACAATCGCCGTCATCCGTACCCGACTAAAATACCTAGATTTAAACAACCACAGGGCTCTCATCCAGTCAAAAGTGAGAAAACATGGCATATTAAGGTCATTAAATGTGAGTACAATAAACAGGTGCTCAAAACAATTTTGATATTACAAAAAATAATTTTATTTTGATAGTTAGCATAGTAAACGCTTTGATCAGTGGTTGCAGAATCTGTGTTTATGTGTCTATATATAGGTGAGTGTGATTGTGTGGTGCTCATCATTTTTAATGTATAAAGATAAAAATACTAGTAACAAGTTCGTGTGCAGCCATTTACAGTGGCGGATCCAGGGGGTGTCCAGGGGGACCGAGCTCCTCTTAGATAGGAAAATGTTTAAAATTCCTAGGATTTTCTTTAGAAAATTTGGTTCCGGGCCCTCTTTTGGAAGAATTATGGGTTGGATCCCTTCTTAGTAGAAAGTCTGGATCCGCTTATATATGTTGTGTATTGTTGGGAATGTGCTAAATATAATGTTGTGATAACTTGTGACCGAACCCATTGCTGTGATATTTCAGCGATAAAATATGTTTAGTTTAAATATACAAATGGCCGTGTACCTTGGCAAAAGATCTTTAAATGTTTTTTGGGGTCCAATGTTAAACATGGACGGGCGTAATGCTGAACTGCAAGACCAAAATTTTAAAAGGACGACCGTAGAACTATTGTGACCAAGTCTAGTTCCAACTGGACAAGTGATTTTAAAAGATCTTTCATTGAAAAAAAGGCGCCTGATATAGATGAATTTTACAAGGTCCATTTTATATATAGCTCAAACATTTTTTAAAAATTGAGCAAAATAGCTTGACAATACTCACGGGCAAAATATACTAAATACCCTAGCTATAGATGTAAGCGGGTATTGCGAATCGGTACCATTTATGTTAATGATCTCCAGGCATTTGTCTGGAAATACTCCTCCCATCATAGGTCCACCTGCTACAGACCCTCCGGTTGTAGGCGTTGACGATTGGCCAGCCACAATTCCCAATATTGTTGATAACAGCAAAACATTCATCCTGTTTGAACTGTAATAATAAAAAATTAAACCTTGGAATATTCTAATTGTGAATGAAGAAATTATGAATTAAACATATTTTATTTGCACAAAATATTTGCAAAGGGATTGGGCACAAGTTATTACAACATTATTAAAGCCCGCTCCCTACAATTTACAACATATGGAATACATGACAGCAACCAATGATTATATTGTACAATAAATAAACACATTGAAATATTACAATGTAAAACAAATAAAGACAATTAAATATGTACAATACATCACATGTAAAAAATAACAAAGTTATTTAAGAAAATCAAAGGAAGAAATGAAAAGGAACAACAACAAGAAATATAAAAAAAAATATGGGAAAAAACAGAAAAATGACCTGCACAATTCAACCAAACCTTTCACTATTTTTTATGTAGACCTGTACTGCGTTAAATATATCTTTATTTTGATTTACAGTAAGATCACCATTACCGTATAAAATTATATTCAAATCAATATTACCATATATAGAAAGAACAAAAAATAGATTTCTTCTAATCTGTGTATAAAGGGGACATTCCATGAAAAAAATGGAAACAATTTTCGCATAGGAAACCGCATGAACACCCCGGGTTATTTGTCAGATTGAATCTGTACAAGTCATAATTTAAACAACTATTGTCATAACTAAGTTTGGTGTGAATAATATTTAGTTTCCTATCACCATAGGAATACCACGAATGGTTTTCAATGTGTTTAACTTTCAGAACTTGTTTAAATTCTCTATATGTTGAACTGTTCCTGATATTTAAATCTAAAGTGTTCCAAGTTCGTAATGTGGAATATGAAAATGATAAATTTGTCAGAGATAATCTATAACGTGGAATTACAAAATTTTCACTGTTTCTAAGGGGATACTCTTGACATTTCAGAAACCTGAGGGGGTAACAAATGTTTTAGATAAGAAGGCGCTAAATCATTTTTAATTCGATAAAACAGATTCAAACAACTACGATTTCTACGGTCGATAAGCTTTTCCCAGCCTGTCTCGATATATAGAGATTGACGACTTGCATACGACGGCAATCCTGTAACGAATCTAGCAGCTTCGAGCTGCAATTTTTCAAGCTTATCCGCTAGGAAAGCAGCATATAGTCATACAAGGAACAAAGTAACCGAAGATGTCGATATTAAAATTGAATGGTATTGTAATAACATTGGCATACAAGTTAGGGGGCAACAAAAACAAACATATACCATAGACAAATCATATGCCAAAATGAAACAATATACATTTCTACATTACAAAAAAAAGTGGCAAATTCAGCGGCTAAAATAGAACGAACAATATTTCATCCACTACTGATATCAGAGAGATATTACAAATCATGTATATGTACTTCTAGTTGCGCATTGATATTTCAAAAATCCGTTATTATTCATTAAGCGTTGCAGGGTTAAATTGAGGCAAATATGCATAACAAGTGCCAAAATGACAAATATTGAATGGCTAATCAAAGACTTGAGTAACTAAGCTTCAAGGACCTATGCATGTCTACAACTTTCTACAATTTCTGATCGACGCGAAAAATAAGCTTAGAAATATTATAGCATAATGACATACCTGGTTGTATTAGAAATTTATATTTATATGTAGAATTCCGAAAGCGATGATCATACCTGTCACACCTCTTATGTGTCACTACACTTAGGAAAATGTTTTTTTCCGTTGAAATCTTCCCATCGGAAATGTCAATATATTGTTTATACGTATTACTTTTTTTGTAAGATTAATTAAATGATTTAAGACTTTTTATCCTAAAAAATGCACTTATACAAGTACGTGCAGTGTTTCTAATTTATCTATAGATAATTTACATCATTATTTATAAATCATAATTACGTACAATCCAACGCTTGTCGACGTTTAAAATTTTTCAGTTTTCAAAACGTTGATGATATAAACTTAATATATATATCTGTATTTCTTACAAAATGCACAACTTGTGTCTGAAATACATGTATACCGAACGTCTGCATGAAACAAAGGGGACAACAGGGCCGAAAATTATAATAATATATAACATCTGCCATGGAACTACACAGGAAAAACACAAATAAGAGAGAAAAAAAAACAAACGTTAACAACGATAGGAACTCGGAACAGCCTGACTTGGTACCGGCACTAGCAAAAGCCAGCGGTAGGGTTAAACAGGTTTATAGGCATCCAAACCTCTCCTTTATCTGTCCCGTTTCCCTATAGTATAATAAACATACGAATAAAACCCAATACAGGTATACTACTAACTCCATAACCTCTATCTTGAAAGGAGAGAAAATGACAAGTAATTTTGAAAGATTGGTCAAGGGGTGCTCGCGGCTAATGTGCCGGCTAGCTCAAGGAGCCTAGTCTGTTTGTAAAACACTGTCGCACTACGGAAGAACTCAAAACTTCCCAGAATCATCATATATTACAGTAGACATCTGCGGTATCAGTGAGGGGCCAGTATGTACGTAAACTTTTCAGGTCACTAGATCTCTGTCGATATCCCCTATTACGTAAAGAATGCAAGTTACGTACCAGTGTTTCTGGATTTTTTGTCAGTTTCTTGCATTTTTTAACATTTCCGTAAAAACGATGATTAGAAATGCAGTTAGTAATAAGTTGTTTGCGAGTAACGCTATATTTAGATATCAAATGTTTATATCTATTATAAAACTTCTTAAAAGTATTCAACAACTTATAAATCTGTAACCATGTTGTAAAAGTTTGGTTGTGATAGTACGTTTTCGTTCATTAAAATCGTCAAGAGTAGAACAAACGAGTGCGAATCGTACAATCTACCAGTTGAGAAATATACACCCAATAGAATGGAGCTAAAGAAATGTCGCCTTCAAGAAAAGGGACATTAGTAATAGTGAAATAAAAATCATCCACTGTATCATATATTTTACCAAATTCAATAGTGATAGTAAGATCTAGAAAAGGACAGTATTTGGAAAAATTGTTACCTTTATTTAATTTCAGTTATTGTGGGTAAATAATGTGTGAATAATCTAAAAACTGGGGATTGTCAATATTAAGGATATTGTCAATATACCTACTGTTATCATTGAAAATAGAAATAAGTTTTTCACTGTTTTGTTAGTTCCATTTGAACTTTTCAACACGTCTTGTTCGTAACAGAACAGGAAAAAAATATCTGCAATAAAATGTGCACAATATGTACCCATGGTCCGAATACAAATAACATGTTGATAAACAGTGTTGCCAAAACGAACCAAACTGTTGTCCAGCAAAAGATTGAATGCATTAATCATATCATCACATGTCCAGGAACAATAATTATTGTATGTAATATTAGAGAAAAATACTTGCTTTTTGATAGAACAAATGAACTACAGACCAGAAAATTTAAAAGACCATTTATTAAGTTGTTGATAGCGTGAAAAAAATCACATTTTGGCGATCTGTAGACAAGTTAATTCTTCAACATTATGTCATTCTTTAAGATAGACACTGATAGATATGCCACCGAAAAGACTAATAGAGTTGCAGGAAAGGATGTGAAAATCGAAAAATCACAACGTTTATTTTAATCAACCAAGTCAATTTGGTACTAAAGTAAAGCAGCTATTTCAGTCCTGTTTAATCGATTTTCACTTGTATTTAAACTTTTCATTTGAGATAAAACATTGGATGATACGTCATTTGTAACTTACAATACGTGACGGTCATAAGGACCTGTCACACTATAACTTGAGCACCAACGTGCTCTGGCGTGTGAGAATATTTTCTGGCATACTGGTGTGCTTTTTTGAAAAAGCTATGCACTAGTTTCTCGCATGTTAAATGTGTTGTATGCATGTCGTTGGAAAACGTAAATGTGTTCTATGCATGTCGTTGAAAAACGTAAATGACGCACTGGGCGTCCTTGTAACCAATAGGCAATGTATCAACAACATTACTTTATCGCCGATGAATGGTTTAATACAGGTTCAAGTCAAATATCGCCATGATACAAGTCAAAAGCTAGTCCTACAACGAAAGATATGACGGTGAATGTAAATCACAATCAGTGTTGTTTTAATTTTTGCATTTCCTGGAGTTCTTCATGCAAATTTTTGTGTCATTTCGGAAAAGATTGTTTCCTACAAAGTAAATGATACTTTTTTTATTTTTCGGTATTTGTACCCGATTTTTATTGTTTCAGGCGCAATCGCACGTTACATAAACAGCGTACAAGATTTTTATACATCGTTAATTTTTGTACTTTATTTTTTCGTACATTGATGCCAAATTTTTCTTACTTAATTTTCGAGCACAGATGCACAATGAAATCTTATTTTTTTTTATATTTAAGTGTCAAAATGCTCTAAACAGATTGTTAAAATGCGGTTTACGTTTAGATGTGTGCGTGCGTTCGGCATACTTTTAAACGCATGCTGGTATACGTTATGTACTTCAGATTACTTATGAAAAAGTTCTCTTTGTGCTTTGTTTAGCTTTATGTCGTTATGAATCCATGTAGCAATTTCTTCAATTTTGACAGGTTAGGTCACCGAATCCAAACTTATATCACTGTCACACTTAAACGCACAGCACCAGCATGTGCAAACGTGTGAGAATGGCATGTGCGTTGTACACGTTAGTGGCACGTTTATATCAGGTTATATACACGTCGACACAAGTGCCGTGCATTGTTGAACGTTGAGCTGTCGGAAAATTTTGGAAATGTTTAAAATTTCACAACGTTCTCTAAGTTATGCACAAATTGGAGTCATATTGAAATATTACTAAAAAGGCTAATGATGCGCAACAGAAAAGACTTAAACTTCTTTCTTCATGCATTCAATAGAAAGGAAACAAACAGTAAAAGGAGGGGTAAATTAATGAAATTGCGGAAAATACAGATGACAGAAGCATAAAATACATACAAAATAGTGTTGTAATCTACAATTTGCGAGAGACCTCGAAATAGCAAGAAATGCAGAGACAAAATGCCAAATAGTCTATACAAAAACAAAAATTCATGTGACTGGCAGAAACAACCATAAAAGATACAGATGGCCACATGAAAATACATTAAAGAGGAGGACCAGCACAAAAACATAAATGTACACAGATTAAAGCACAAAAACTTAGAGGACGGACCAGGACAAAAAACAGCATACAAGTAGCCAGATGAAGGCACAAAATAAACAGGGGACGAGTCTGGAAAACAAAACATAGGTACACAGATGAATACACGAATCCAATAACACCCAAGTATAAAGATGACCACATGACAAAGCATGAAAAAGAGAATGACTGTGGATTTGAAGAAAAAGCACACTGTCTTCTGTGTAGAGGTTTTTGTAAACGGTGATTGGTTCATACAATTCTTACAAAATACAGTGTATCCGCGCGAAAAATTATTGTACAGCTTTGTTTATGAGTATAACAACACAACCACGTGGGTTATTTGAGGCTTGCACAGGGTTATTTTCGTGCACGTGTTTGCTGATTTTTATTCAACACACAGTCGTGCTGGAGGATCATTATTTGTCATTTTTCGTGACATTGAAACAAAAAAGTGCACGGGCACATTTTAAATTCTCGTTCGTTGTAAAACGACATTATATTTCTCGTACGTATTTGTGTAGCACCTTGTTGTAGTGTTGAATCAATCTTTACATAAAATCAATAAAAGGCTATTTTTAGCACGCTTACAAATACGGAGATAAATTTATACGTGTGACACATTTTATTGTGATATAATCTTAAATAGAACAAAATACTTGTGGAAACTGTACACAGAAGACAAATAAATTATCATCTAACATTGTGAGTTAGGCTACAAGTAGAAATCTATTATACGGTGCGGCTTCGCCTTACCGTATAATAGATTTCTACTTGCAGCCTAACTCACGATGTTAGCTCTTTAGCCGATGATAATATATATTGTGCGGTTATGCGGATGTAAACTTGGATTCTAGCAGGTGGTTAATCAGCCAATAGAATCCAAGTTTACATCCGCATAACCGCACAATATATATTATCATCGGCTAAAGAGCTAACACCGTGAGTTAGGCTGCAAGTAGAAATCTATTATACGCTGTTTCAATGCATGATAACATTTTTGTGCGGTTATGCTAACCACAGTTTGCATTAAACTACGAAAACGATAATTACAAAATGACCTACATTTAACTACAAGATTCTAAAAATAAACACAATACAAACACTGACAGCGTAACATGAACAATACACAACCGAGTGATTTATTGATTTTTCAAGTTGTATAAAGATTGTACCAGCAAAATGACGTTTTCGAAATACACTGAGCGGAAACCTTTGGAAATGAACGCAGATAAAACATTTCATATAATTTACATGTTATTCCAAATAAAGATGTTTTTCGTATTTTAATTTTCAGGCTTAAATTACTGTTACATTACGTAGAAGTAGACTGTGTTTAATGTCGATGTGTTTATTTTTCTATGTTTTCTGCATGTTTGTTGATGTGAAACACTACATTATCACGATTATTGATTTTCTTGTTGTGTATGGCGGACATGGTTATTTAGCAGTTTNAAACATCTTTGAGTTAATGGTCTTCCAAACGTTTAGATTTTATCTGCACTGATGAGACATAAGTTGTCGAAATGCGCATATGCAGAAAGTAAATTCACAATGACTTCGGTATTTAGTTATTCATATAATTTACATGTTATTCCAAATAAAGATGTTTTTCGTATTTTAATTTTCAGGCTTAAATTACTGTTACATTACGTAGAAGTAAACTATGTTTAATGTCGATGTGTTTATTTTTCTATGTTTTCTGCATGTTTGTTGATGTGAAACACTACATTATCACGATTATTGATTTTCTTGTTGTGTATGGCGGACATGGTTATTTAGCAGGTGGTTAATCAGCCAATAGAATCCAAGTTTACATCCACATAACCGTACAATATAAGTTATCAAGCATTGAACCAACTAACATGATTATTTAGATAGTGTCGAAAATCGTTGAACGGTAAGGCGTTTGCAAACAAAAGAAAAGAGTCAACAAAATGGGATGAAGTTATTCAGCTTATATTAAGGAAAATGTCCATAAAATGGAATGAAGTCATTCAGTTTGTTGTTTTTGCCTTTACATTTGTGCCTTATGCTTTTTTCTGCAGTTAATTAAGATGTACTTATGTTCCCACCTTTTACATGTTACCATTGATGTCCTTCGTACGATTACTGTATAATCTTGATTCTACGCTTTCTTACTATTTTCCTTTTGATGACAAACTGAATAACTTCATCCCATTTGATTGCCCCTTTTTCGTTTTGATGACAAACTGAATGACTTCATTCCATTCTATTTTGACCATTTTGTTGACTCTTTTCTTTTGTTTGCAAAATGAACGACTTTATCAAAGTTCGTTGACCTTGTCCCCTCTGATTACAAACCATGACTTCATCACATTTTATTGACGTCTGTTTTCCTTTGATGAAAATCTGAATGACTTCATACGATTTTGTGGACCCTTTTTCGTTGATGAAAACTGAATACATAATGTCTTTTACACTTTTTTCTTTGATGACAAACTGAATTGCTTCATACCATTTTGACAACGCTTCTCCGTTGATGACAGAGTGAATGACTTCATCTCATTTTTCTGACATACAAAGTAACTGAATTTGTGGATCCTTTTACTTTTCTTTACAAAATCAATGACTTCGTCCCATTTAGTGGACTTTTTTATGACAAACTGAATGACTTCATCCTATTTTGTAGAGCATTTTATTTAATTGATGATAAACTCAATGTCTTCATCCCATTTTGTGGATCTTTATTTTTTGCTTCTGATGACACATTTGGATAGTTCCGTATATGATATTTATTTTTGAAAACTGCGTTATAATATTTTCAATATCTTTCAAACTTCCAGTAAACAAGTGGTTTCCTTTTTATTTTAAAGGACATTTTTCACAAAGGATTGAAATTTATCCTTATGTCTTATGTTGAACAGTTATTAAAATAATAATACTATAGACTTTTTTAAAGGAATGCATTAAGTCTCATTTTGACATGTTGTCTCCTTGACATTTACCCCATTTCCTTTCTTTTTCATATGTAAATCATTTTAGATGATGTTTGCTTTATTCTTAATTATAAGGATTTTAAATTAAACAATTTACAAGCTAGTCCTTTGATTTTTCTTATTCGCTTTATGAAACTGTAGATGAATTTTTAAGGAACAATTAGAATGTAAAATAAAAGAGGTAGTCTTTGACAAAATTAGGGAAAACAAAAAAGATGACAAATATACGATATCCATACAAAGAATTCAAAAAATACTTAGGAAATAACTAATTTCACTGTTTGGACTAGCAAACAAAAACGGTCATAAAACAAGACAGTTTACTGTAAGAAGTGAATCTTGCCAAAAAGGAAAAAAACATGCAAAACATGTCTTTCATATTCAAAAACTGGTTCGGTAGATTTTTTTCAATTTTTAGTTCAAATCGAGGTTTTTATCCCTAATATGAGTAGGCAAAGCAAAAACACAATCCTCACATATGTTAATTCAAGGTTTAACAGGAACTGTGTGAGTTCTTGTTACTTATGTGAGAACATTATTGCTAACTTAAATCTCGTCATCTTTTTTAATCTTGGTCCCCCTGTGTGATTTTCCGACCGTACATTTTTTGGATGATGAATATTTGATGTTATTGTACCATGCTCCTCCACAACAAAAACGTTGAAATCATTTCTTTTGCAATTTCTTTCGATATGCGCCTTATTTTTTTATACATTGATTGATAACGTACGAGTTTTACATCCAGTGAGCAATATTTCAGCTATATCAGGACGGGAACAATAAATCAATTTTACTGGCGAAAAAGAAGAAAAAATTAAGGTGGAAAGGAACAACTAGGGCAACTAGTTTTGATTGCCTTGGAGAAAGAATAAATTGGGTAAGGGCTGGAAATTTGAATTGATAGAGGCAGGAAATGTACCCTTCTATACTTCTTTGGATATCTGCTTTATTTCGAAAAATATAGAAGGAGCATTGCTTTTTTAAACACAGTTTGTCTAAACTGGCTTTCTGTATCATGACCAGACCACCCCGACTACCCTGCAAAGACGGGATGTTTTCCTATCCACCACCTAGGGACACACCCGACAGCTCTGTAGACTGAGTCCCTGAAAACTGTATATATTGTACTGATCGCCAAACATCTATGTAGCATTCTTATTATTCCTATTCCTATTTTTCTTCCGTAGCGCCACAGTGATTTACCAACAGACTAGACTCCTTGGGCTAGCCGGCAGTTCAGCGGCGAGCACCCCTTGACCCATCTTTCAAATTACGTATTGTCATTTTCTCTCCTTTCAAGATTGTGGTCATGGAGTTAGTAGTCTACCTGTATTGGGTTTTATTCGTATGTTTATGATACTATAGGGACACAGGACAGATAAAGGGGAGATTTGGGTACCCATTAACCGGTTTAACCTTACCTTGGCTTTTGCTAGTGCCGGTACCAAGTCCGATTGTCCCGAGTTCCTATCGTTGTTTATGTTTATCTTATTTGTGTTTTATTCCTGTGTAGTTTCATGGCAGATTGTGGCATGTGATTGTAATTTTCAGCCATTGTAGATGTTTCCTGTTATCCATTTTTTTTACATTAAAGATATAATTCTTTGAATTTTATAGTCGTTGTCTAACTACAAATTCCTGATGGTCAGAAATGCATTTCGTCGGATTAAATTAACAAAATACTTAAAATGAGACCCTCATAACGACATCACATATCTTCCAATAATTAGTTGATCGAGAGAAATGCAATTTGTAGTCATCATCTTATTGCTACATAATAATGTACATGGATAATTCATACCTCATCAAGATGGGATCCACAGAAGTTGTTGATACTTATATATTCTCCTGAAAAACTTTATGATAAAATTGAAACATGCATGGGTGTTCCACGGAACACAGGTGTCCAATAAAGTCCGATAACAGAATGAAAAAATATAATGAAGAAGAACAAAATACATGGTGCACCATGAAGCATTCCTCAAGTTTTATTGAAAAGTACCAAGCAGTTTATCGGGAGTTGCGAAAATGGAGGCATACCCTCAGACTCAAAAAGCTAAAATGACAATGTTCAAAATACCCAGAAACTCTTTTTTTAAATCAATAGGAACAAAAAAAACAAAATGCATGGTACACAATTGCAGTTTATATTGAAGCATTACTGAAAGTTTGGTCAGAAAGTACCAAGAGTCTAGGAGGAGTTGTAGATAATGGAGGCATACCCTAACACTCCAATAAACTAAGATGTCAAAGTTTCAAGATAGATAGAAATTCTGAACGCATGGCTCACATCTGCAATCTATATTGAAGCATTCCTGCAAGTTTGATCGGAAAGTAACAAGCAGTCTAAAAGTAGTTGCGGATGATAGGGGCATACTCTTTAGAGTCCAATAATGTTATGTTACGCCAATAGTCAAAATGACAGTGTCCAAGATAACTAGAAAATCTGAAAAAAATCAAAATTAAAGGAAAACAAACTGTATGCTGCACACCTGCAATATATATTGAAGAATTCCTACAGGTTTTGTAGATAAGTATCGAAGCGTTTACGAGTATTTACGGATAATGGAGATATACCCTTAACACTCGGAGAAAGCAATGAAAGTGACAACAAAAGTCAGAATCGATCAAAGGAAGAGACCAGTAAGGAAAATCCGTATAACATTCGACTGAATCAGGGGAACACAATCCGACACAGAACATTTTTGGCAAGCTGTCATATTCCCGACTTGGAACGGGCATTTTATAAATAAAATGGTGGGTTAAACCAGGTTTATTGATGCATCAACCTCCCGCTTATATGACAAAGACCAAATAAATATATACTTAAGCAGTTTTGAAAGTTTGGTTGAAAAGTACCCAGCAGTTTGGGAGGAGTTTCGGAAAGTGGAGGTATACTCTTAGAACTCTAAGGTGAAAATAGGTGAAAATGACAAAATCCAAAGATAGCTTGAAATCTAATTCTTATCTACAATATATACTGAAACTTTCCTGCAAGTTTTGTGGAAAAGTAGTTATAGCGGTTTAAGCTAAAAGGAGATAAAAGCAGACAGACAGACGGACAGACGCTAGACGAGGACAGTGATCCCTATGTGTCAATCCTGCATCAGGAGACACTTTGTCGTATTTTCCTTTTTTTACTTTATTTCGTTTCAGTTTTGAGGTACAGCATTTATCTTAGCTGATTTTGGGTTTACTCGTTAGCTCCTATACGTAATTTGTTCTCTATCAGCTTTTAGTAGTAGTTTTGTCCTTGGCTATATTTGATATTACTGATTATTTGCATTTCGTTTGATTTTATGCATTTTAAACATTTTTTGAAATTAGGGATTTCCTATGTTTGGGTTCTAGTGCTGCTGATGAGGAAATGATTTCCGAAATGGCCATACAGCTCATTAAAATTATTGCAGTAGGAGTTATCATATGAGTTATGGTCTCATGCTGATTTACTCCATATCCTTTCGTCAAATATTTCTCATTAGACATAGTTATCTCCGTGACCGTTTATTGATCAACGCTTCAAAAATTCCGTCACATACTATCATAAAAAGGTTCTTCAATAAATATCAGTCCTTTGTGGAAAAACCTGAAGTTTCGGTCCGAACCCTGATTCAAGATTCTTTTTACTAAACACTGAGATGATCATTTCTGTTAACTGTAATAGCAATTGCTGTTGAGTTTCTGTCAGAGAGTATCGCAATGGAAGGGGGGGG
>MJUU01026276.1:112985-123715 GCA_002080025.1 Modiolus philippinarum
TGATTTCCGAAATGGCCATACAGCTCATTAAAATCATTGCAGTAGGAGTTAACATATGTGTTATGGTCTCATGTGCATTTACTTAAAGTCCTTTCGTAAAATATTTAATACAGGAGTTTGTCTTTTAATGCAGTGTGGAGTTGGTAAAACAATTTCCCGTGTTAGAGATGTATGCTCTTTATTTTTCTTAGCTATGGTGTTCTTGAACATGAGATAATATCTCATGTGTACACTTTGTTCAATTACTGTTCTCTAAAGTCACCTAAGGATTAACTCTCTCCATCGTAGTTTTGTCCTTAGCTATATTTGATATTACTGATTATTCGGATTTCGTTTGATTTTATGCATTTTAAACATTTTTTGAAATTAGGGATTTCCTATGTTTGGGTTCTAGTGCTGCTGATGAGGAAATGATTTCCGAAATGGCCATACAGCTCATTAAAATTATTGCAGTAGGAGTTATCATATGTGTTATGGTCTCATGTGCATTTACTCCATATCCTTTCGTCAAATTTTTCTCATTAGACATAGTTATCTCCCTGACCGGTTATTGATCAACGCTTCAAAAATTCCGTCACATACTATCATAAAAAAGTTCTTCAATACATATCAGTCCTTTGTGGAAAAGTCTGAAGTTTCGGTCCGAACCTTTTTACTAAACACTGAGATGATCAGTTCTGTTAACTGTAATAGCAATTGCTGTTGAGTTTCTGTCAGAGAGTATCGCAATGGAAGGGGAGGTTTGACGCGCTTATGAAACAGGGTTAACCCAACATTTCTTTCGAAATGCCTCTATCAAGTCGGGACCATTGCGGTCGACAATTTTTATTGATCAACGCTTCAAAAATTTCGTTTATTAAAATTTATTTTAATGACATTTTAATAAAATAATAATATTTTAATGACAATTTGATCGGCGGTTTCCACCTGATTTGCCTTTTCGCCTCATCTGGCTCTTGATAATACTATTCCGTAATTTTTTATTACCCCCATTTGCACATATTGCAGATTATGGTCTATCAAATGTTTTCATTTGATCTGCAATGAAGAGACATCAGTGGAAATGGCCATGTGTAGAGAAACTAAAATGTACAGTAACTTATATTTTGCTAAGTAATTGACTTTAGATCACTTTATGACGTCACTGTGACGTACCTGCAGAACGATGCCAACAAACATTTCAGGGTTTAAGATTTTTCCCCAATTTTAAAGTGTTGACAGAAGTTTGAAATTACACAATATGCAGGCTTGTCCTTTGGATTTTTTATCCACATGAGGAAACTGTAGCAGAATATCGAAGGAAATATTTGTAGGTAAATAAGAAAGAAGAAAAGTATGTAACAAAATAACACGGACAAATAAAATAGGAAAATATATGAAAATATATATGATATAATATAACATAAATAAACTTATCCACATAAAAGATAAGCACTATAGCAAACGAAAACACTGACTGGTGGCTTTAAAATATAAATGTATATTTTGTCCAATATGAAGGTGTATTAAAAAAATTACATAGCTTTCGTATACTATTGATAGTCTTTGTCACATGTTAGCATAACAGAATGGAGAGAGCAACCACAGTAACAATTTGTTGCCAATATTTATGACAAATGGTATTGTCCTGTTCTTATTTTTCCTGTTTTAAACTGTAAACATAAAAATCTTAACAGCTAGTTTCTGATTGAAAGTAATTCATTTCATTGGATCATTTTAACTTATACCGGTATGATATGTATAAATTGTATGGTTTTCTTTTAAGCTTAGTGGAAAACTTAGATATACATATAAATATTGGTTGGATGTTGTCAAAACTATTTGATTGAAAATGGAAGGCAACGAGTTCATTTGAAATAGCAAATATTGCAACTCAAGCTAATCTAATTGGTATGATATAACAAAATAATAATTCGCGGTTCTCTTAAGCTTGAACAAGTCTCTCTTTTTTGGATGATTTTTTTTTCCACATGATCAGGCTACTACCCAATATCCACCCAAGCCATGACAGATTGTTATACAATATAGTAATTTTTTCTACAAAAAATAACAATGTATTCTATTCAGTTTACACTATGTTATTAAGTTTAATAATATTTTCTAAACTTTATTATCAAAAGATAAAATAGTCAACATATTTTAATATACTTCAATACAAAAGCAAATGTTACAAGAATATATCCCATTAATGAATCAATACCAACACTATCTGTGTATCTTCCTTTATAACTTTAATGAAATCTACAAGACAGAATAAAAATGTTATGACAGGCATATGATAATGTAAGTGTTAACTTTTTTTTCAAAATCTTTAAACAAGTTTTTAAAAAAAGTAATGATTATTATTGGTGAAAAAATAATAAAAACAAACAAAAATTTTCATTTGGTTCATATCTATGATAGCAATGGATATTTTTTTTTTTTAATATTTGATATTTTTCAATGAACTAAATACAGAAGTCACTGTAAATTTAGGGTTTTTTTTCGTCTAGTTTTTGTAGTTGGCCCTTCCGACAACTAATGTCCCATCAGCGAAGAAAAGAAATCACTTAAGGAAAGGACTGTGAGAATTTATGAACGGTTTAATGTATGTACGATATATATATGTACAAATGTACTCTCCTTTCAAGCTTATGCTTAAGTTCCAAAAGTTTAAGCCGAGTTTCTCCTTTCTCATTCTCATTAAATTTTACGGAACTAAGAATAAGTCGAATATTCACTTCAAATAATATGCCATATAATGAGTACTTACGTCTGGCAATTTGGAGGTATAAATACGTAGGCATAAAGTCTGTAGAAGTTCAACACCTTCTTGTGACAAGTATCTTCAGCAGCATTTATGATGCATGTATTTATTGTATTCATAATGCTGGAATTAGTAACTTATTGTATGACGCAACTGCTATGTTTAATTTAAACTTGAGTTCATTTGTTCTCAAATAAATATACAAACAAAAAAGCCAAAGAAACTCGTTGAAGGGATTTTTGTTTTTCGTTATTACTCTAGTGTAACTTGTTTTGTAGTGTTTGTTAGTTCAAAACTATGTTTGTCGTCTGTGCCATATGTATTTATAGCTTAACATCCTGTTTACGCTCCATAAAACCAATCTGTTACTTTAAACAATTAAATTGAATGTGATTTTTTTGTCCTTTGATATTTGTCTTTTGCTCTTCCAAATAGTTTTGTCAATATCTACGTTGGAGATATGAGTAGTATGAATAAATGAAATGTTATTACCCTTTCTGTCATCTTTTACTATTAACACAATGAAATAATATTCTTAGAAAAAACAATGTATGGGCAAATTTATTTGTTTCCAGTCAAAATAAATAAATATCGAAGTTTCTAAATGATTGACACGACGCGTAGAGTAGATCATGCTTACACATTTTTGGCTCATCTACATGTGTAGTTATACCCTGATTTTTATCGTGCAACATTCTTTTATTGTGTTTGGTCTCAAAACTGAAATCTAGAAGAAAACTGCCGAAGAAACAAATATCATGGCAACAAAACCAATACATGCACTTCCTAGAAAAAGCTTCAAGTCTGCCCGTCCATGATTGATTTTTTAATGTATCATGACCTACTCCCTTCAATTTCTTATACTACTGTAATGTGGAGGCAGATATGTCTCTATGATAAGTTAGTTATCGGAGAAATAAAGTTATAACACTCACCCGCACAATTTTTCTGTAGTCAGTCCTGGTTGATTTAACAATACTTGCTGTTGTAAATTACAGTCATTTATATCAGTTGCGTTTTTCAGACATTCAAGATCGACAGCAACCTCTTTAAAAAGCCATAAAGATGAGCATTAGCAATTAATTACAATGAATTTCAAATACCATAAAGAAAACTCTAAGCAAAACAGTAATGTATTTTCTTACGACATGTCAATGGCAATTGCTATTGAGTTTCTGTCGGGTATTGTCGCAATGGTAGGAGAGGTTTGGTGCGCTATAAAACCAGTTTCCACAATATCTTTTGGAAAACCTGTACCAAGTCAGGACCATTCCGGTCGACAATTCAGTGTTCCGGTGGTTTCTCATTTGCTTTGTCTTTTTGTCTCTTAGACTATGGCTGTTCGGTAATTTCATCATTACTCCCATTTTCTCAAACTGGATTAATTGTAGAAAAAAAGCTTTCAGATTGGGTTCTGTTTTACAAAAGGCATTGCTTTTTCTAAAAAATGTCGTAAATAAGATTTTGTCTTATACCAAACACTTAGTTTGGTGACTTGTAATACGGAGAAATATCAGCAGTTCCGTATATACCATAGTTACCTTACTCACAGAGTTCCAACATAACTGGATTCAGAAGAAACTCGATTGTTACTTACTTTTAAGCGTTTTACAGGCTGCGTTCAATCTATTTCTCGTTAGAATTAAACTAAAGTCTGCCAGCATTCTAGAGAAAGGAAATTTGTTTTTCCTCAACTCTACTCTATGCCTATCTAAACACTCAGTAAACTCATTTATTATCCTACAAAGAAAATCAATCCAACATTACATATCAGCATACATTCCAACTATTAAATACATTTCAATTAACCCCTTGCTTCGGGAGTAGAATTTTGGTCATTTGCTAACAAACTTAATCCATAAACAAAAAAGAAAAAAAACATAACAACTAGAGGCTCTCAGGAGCCTGTAGCTCACCTGGTCCAAACTAAGCACAGACAAGACAATAACCTTAATGATAAAGGGTTTCATCTTCTAGTGTGATAATAAACCTTGACTAAATATGGCCCACTGTGTCGGAGGAGATTATATTTGTATGCATTTCCCTTAGGGTCCTATGTTAAACTTTGCTTCCCTTTGGTAGTCATCATGGATCTTATGTGAACTTCCTGGACACTTTTTTCAAAGTGGGCCAACAAAGGACCATTGCTACCAAGTTTGGTTCAAATCGGAAAAGTAATTTCAGAGGAGAAGATCTTTGAATGTGTTTTCCCACGGGGTCCAATGTAAACCTGAGTTCTCCACCGGAGGCCATCTTGGATATGACACACATTTTTCAAAGACAGCCAATAAAGGACAGTGGTGACCAGGTTTGGTTCCAATTAGCCTAGTAATTTCAGAGGGTATGATCTTTGAATGTGTTTTCCCATACGGTCCAATGTTAAACTAAGTTCCCTGGTGATGGCCGTTTAGGATCCAATGGGGACTTGCCGGACATATTTGTTAAAGGGGACTAACTAAGGACAATTTTGACCAAGTATGGGTCCCATTGGCCAGGTAATCTCAGAGGACATGATCTTTGAATGTGTTTCCCATAGGGTCCAATGTTAAACTATGTTGTCCGCTGGTGGCCATCTTGGGTCTGATTGGAACTTGCCAGACACATTTTTCAAAGGGGACCAACTAAGGACAGTTGTGACCATGTATGGTTCCAATTTGCCAGGTAGCCTCAGAGGAGAAGATATTTGAATGTTTTTTCGTAGGTCCAATGTTAAACTAAGTTTCCCGCTGGCGGCCATCTTGGAACAGGTACACAACTTTCATCATAAAGATTAAATGTTATCCTTGACATGCTAAACATTTCTGCTTTAAATCTTAACCTCTATCTCAAATTTTTATTGAAATACAAGGCAAAATGTATAACGTTATAAAAAATTTGACCAATAAAGGGCAATAACTCCTCTATACGTATACAGATTTTCTTCAAACTTTCTACGTGGGTAGATCTTGATATGTTGAACATTTTTGCAATTAAAAGTTGTCCTCTATCTGTTAAAGTTTTTTTTTAATAAAAAATCCAAGACGGGTTTTCGGATTTACCTCAAAGTTGCAGGGCAGGTAGATCTTGTCATGCGGATTACTTTTACCCGAGTCAGATTTTTTATATCCATAATGGTTTTTGAGTTATTTGCCAAAAACTGCAATTTACCACCTATGTGCTATTTTTAGTAACGGCAGCCATGTTGTTTAGTCCTCGGATTAGTTGAACACAATTTTGAATCTAGAAACCCTGATAATAATTCAGGACAAGTTTGCTTAAAATTGGCCTAGCAGTTTCAGAGGAGAAGATTTTTGAAAAAAGTTTAAGACGGACGGGCGGACGACGGACGCCAAATGATGGCAGTAGCTCACATGGCCTTTTAGGCCAGATGAGCTCAAAAGTAAAGAGGACAACAAAATTAAGTTTATAGTTGAAAGTGAATCCGTAATTATGAAGTATTTTGCTTGTGAGATAAAAAAAGGATGATGGAAGATATGATAAATAACAAAAGAAACATCCCTGTAACTCCACCCCTCTTGTCCGATTGAATAAGGTTAACTTTAGATAAGTGAATGGTTCTTTTACCATTAAATTAAAAAAAAATAAAGAGAACATAAATCTTTCAACTCTTTGAATCTTTTGCTTTACAACTCACGTTTAATTAATACCTAACCGGCATTCGTCGTAAAAAGACCAAGACTTTTTTCTTCAAAATTTTTGGAATGTATCGTTTTCCATCCGGTTTTAGTCATCATATTTTTTTCAAGTTTAAATAAAGTAAAACCCACATGATAAACTTAAGATGATGTCTAACCACTTATATCACGAGTTGTAACACATAACAAAAAATGATATTGCAGTTTATGGTTGTTCAAAACAAATTTACCCGGAACTGCTGCCTTGAGAACAAAATTGTTCATTTCTAAACCTATCGCTGTTGCTCAAAATGGTTTTTATGATAATTACCAAAATAAGTTATGCCAGCACTACAATCAGTACTAGAATTGTAGTCATTTGTTTAAAAAAAATTACGATAAAATACATAAATGGCCAAAAAAGTAAACCGAAATATATTCAGCGACATCTAGATGAAAATTTAGTTTAAAAACTATTTGATGTTCCCTTATAGCTTATTATGTACAAAGTATCTAGATCAAATGAAGTTCATTTTTGATGAATTCAAATGAAAACAAAGTGATTTTATTAGTTTCATGAAACACTTCATTGCTGCATTTTAACACAAGTTTATGATTTATTTTTGAAATGAGTACATACGGACAAAGTGTACTAAATCCTCTAGCCACAGACGTGATGGGGTATGATGAATCGGTTCCATCATTCTCTACAATTGCTTGGCATTGCTGTGGATAAATTGAGGAGGTTGTTGTGGCCGGTTCTCCTGTTGAATTTGGTGCTCTAACTGTCGCTAGTATTGCAAGATTTATCAACAACAAAAACATTGTTTCTGAAATAAAGATATAAAGGAGAGATCCCGAGCAAAATGTATAAACAATCCAGTATCAAGTTTATATTCAACTGACACTTCAGAATAAATGTGACAAAGCAGACAATCCTATGATATGTAAAATTGCTTGATACAAATGTATATATTCAAAAATGCTCTACTCTCCGAGATCAATTCCTCCAAATCACGTTTTTTATCTCCCTCATGAATGTCGCATCTAAAGACCTTCATTGGTTTTCATCCCATACAATGGTATCTGACGTTTTGAAAATATAGATTACACCACAAGATCCCGTTCATTACCATATTTTATCCACTAGAGATAGTAAAATTTTAAAATTTCAATTGCGAGGCTTGCCGAGCATTTTTAAATTTTAAAAATTTAACTATCGAGAGTGGATAAAACATGGTAATAAACGGGATAAAGTGGTGTAATCTTTTTCTCTAATGATCAATGATAAACACCGAGAATTGTATTCCGAATAGATTTGGCGGGAAATAGCACGGGGCTTTATTCAACATACGTTGAATAAAGAAAATTTATCTAACGGGTCGAAACCGGTTTCAACTTGACATATCATTAGAGAATCAGGTTTCTCAAATTCAGGAAGATTCTATTCAACTTTATCGAATACTTAACCCTCAAATTCCTTGGTGATCTACCTCTGAACTTTCCTGCTCATTCTCTGTTAAAAAATGTATATTCGGCAACTTCAGAGATATCTAGAGGGCCCACACAGTGTCAGTTAAGTGAGACCCCTTACAACAGTTCTTGCCAAGATGCATCTTTCACAGCTCCGGAGTTATCTAGAGGGAAAACAGTGTCCGTTCAGTTCAGTGAGACCCCTTACATCAGTTCTTTTGACCTTGAGGCACTTCCAAGAATGAGCTGAGGGTCAATATTTTTTGATGGCATAGGCAACACCACAGCTGTGTCTTATTCAGAACCAAAGAGAAACTCACTTTTTTCTCGAATGGAGAAATCCTCCTCAATACTCCAACAACCGTGTCTGTGAGATCATGGCTAGCTCAATAGTAGTATTTTTGTCGATTCCCTCCCCTGAAACAGTATCCAAGTGAATACACTGTGTTGAAGACCGTACGGTGACCCTAGATGCTTTGTTTGGGTCGTTTTAATCTGGAGATGGGATGTTATCTCCTTAACATTGATCTCCTTTCCTTTCTTTTTCATACAGAATGGGAAATGCATCCTTAAAGCTTTCTAAGAAAATGTTTTTAAATGGTATCGTCTTCTGAAAGACTTGTTTGTAACTTGTTTGCTAGTCTGTAATGGATTTCTCTAATTCCAGATCAGATCGCATGGGTGGTGGATGTGTTAAGCATATTGTGGAAGAGAATGTTCAGTTATATCTTCTTCAATCTTTACTCAGATTCTTGTTAGGATTAATCATAATGCTTTAAAATCATTTTAAAGCTCCAACTTTTCCAAAATGGTTTCACAAACTTCTACTTTTCCTCCCTCTAAGAAAAGATCTCCGTCCTCAATTCAAGAGGAGAAAAGTGAATCACAATCTTGAAAAGACTCATTCTCATGCTTGGTTACCATCGGGGATCCACCAGTAGGAGTGATTTTCTTAACGAAGAAGAAAGACATTTTTTAGATCTTCTTTATGATTCAAAATCTCCAATCTTCTTTTCGTTTGCCAAAACAGTTTGATCCACTCCAACCTCTCTATTTATTAGTTATCAGATTTCTTTGTCTTTTCTATTTCATTTTTGCAAAGAAAGCTTTTAAATATCTAGTATCATGGGCTACAGGTCAACAATTGCTTGGACGTTATATCTCGCAGGGTGGGGGGGTCGAGTTTACTAAAATTTCCTGTCAAAGTTGAACAAAAATTTAATGGTATGGACAGACACATGGGTTCAGTTTTGAATTCTCAATAGGTGTCTCCGTTTGAAGAAATCAAATTATTTACTTGTCTATCTCGTCTTCGAAATATGCTTTAAAGATTTTATTTTGTTTTTGGTCTTTAAAAATGTTTTACTTTGTGAAATACCACTCTGAATCACAGAGAAAATATACAGAGGAAGAAATACCAAAATACAGAGGTTACTGTTAATTTATTTTCTAATTTATTTTCTGCATATGCGCATTTCCACAAGAAGTGATTAAAATGTTAGAGTTTCTGATCGACAATATATTTGTCCAGTTTGGAGGACTTGTTTTTCAACAGACTGTCGGAATTCAAATGGGCACAAACTACGCTCCTCTTTTAGCCGATCTGTTCCTCTACTCACATGAGGCTGAATTTATTGAAAGGCTTCTTCAAAATAAAGATAAAAACTGGCCCAGTCCTTGAATTTCAGCTTCCGTTATACACATGACATTTTATCACTAAAAATCCCTCGCTTTGGTAATATTTTCATCTTACCTATCCAAAAGAGCTGGAAATTAAGGATACTACAGATACTTCCACGTCGGCCTCGTTCCTTGACCTTCATCTTGAAACTGACAACATAGGTACCTTACAAACTAGGCTGTATGACAAACGCGATGACTTCACTTTTCCAATAGTCAACTTCCCTTTTCTTCGTAGCAACATTCCAAAAGCACCGGCATATGGAGTTTGCATCTCCCAACCCATTTGCTACTCGGGGTCCTTTGGTCGATGCAGTGACTGCCTTGATGGAGCTCGGTTGCTTAGATATAGGCTGCTTAAACAAGGATGTCTTACCCATTGCTTGAAGTCATCACTACAAAAGTTTTGTGGTCGACGTCGCGGTCTTTTGGACCGCTGTTGGATATCTTTTTCCCAGGTGACAACAGACCTTTCTCTTTGCCACTAAAGTTTGTTTTCTTCTGCCGGATTTGACTTTACTCCAGGGACTTGATATGTTAAACACGGCGGGTGTCCTATCAGAGGCAGGAGATGCTTACTCTACTGGTGCACCTGGTTTCACCCATGGTTTTTATTGGGCCCATGTTGTTCATTTTGTATATGTATGTGTCTTCATTTTTCTTTTTGTGCCCTGCTCGTTAAGTCTTTGTTTCTTTGTTTTCCGATGTTGACATTGTCCTCCTATTGTCTGTTTCAGACTGACGGTTCGGTTCTCACTTACTTTATCTGTACTTAAAAGTCATACATTGTTAAAATGGCCATCTGCAGAAGCAACCGATGCCTACTGAAGTTTTTTCCGGAATTTGTCATTTGAATATCACTTATTATCGGAGTTCTTTATCAAGCATATTATTAAAAGTCAAAGCAAAATAATTCGTTAATAAAATCGTACCTGTAACCTTGATAAGTAAATATCACTTACAAATTTTACCTCTCATGTATATTTCATACTACGCATGCATATTCAGTATTATGTGTAAACAGGAACTTGTTTGTCTTGTAATACGTATTTGTTTTTCCGACAGGATGTTCCGATCGGAAGACATCCTATTCAAACAATTCAAACAAAGATATTTAAAACACTCGAAAACTTTTGATTGCTAATAAAAGTACATGTATTGTTTAATCCATACTCGGCAATATTTCAGCAATAGTTATATACATAACAATATTTCAG
>MJUU01026276.1:123864-134979 GCA_002080025.1 Modiolus philippinarum
TCTTGGAATAGGACATAAAGACAGACAAATGAACGATTCGGATGCAAAAACTTCAATCAAGCATGAAAATAAAAGCTTTGAAAAAGAAAACCTAATTTTCCTGCCCCTACCCATTTTATTTATTTATTTTATTTATTTATTTATTTATTTATTTTGATATTACTTTGTGCTATTTTGTCCAATGAACGTTCATGTCTAGAAATTTGTAAGAGTAATTTGTAGTTTTAATGTACAGACACTGACAAAATTATTTTTACTCAAGCGCAAGGGGCGCTTGAGTGTATCTATTACGATGCTAAATTCGTTCGTGCTAAATATTTGATTTTCAAATTTTGCAGTTCGCTAAATACATGCTTGGAGGTCAATCTTTTGGTGAGTGTTCATCTGTAATTCACATTTCTATATAAATTTGAATGTCACATTTTACGAACTATATCTATTTGCGGACTATATCTATTTATCAGTATGTTATTGGACATTTTGTTATGATTCCTGAGAAAATTTGTAGGCTTTCCGAATATTTTTTTTATTGTTTCATATACCAGTTCAGGTTAAGCTAATAAACAGCAGTAACTACAACAAAAATGAAACCAGTTATCTATTCGACAGCAGCATACAGAATGAGACCTCTCTACGGTAACGCTTATTTGTAATATTTTCCCGCGTATTTCACTGAAGCGTAAAAAAACGCAAACTCCAAACCAGTGTTAAATTATCTTTGCAGTGTGCTACATAATGTAAAGCAAAATTTACTACTACATTTAGCCAGAATACTAGTGGGAGACACTGACATGTGTGCGATTTCGGAAATGTCCACATTTCGTTCAGTTTCCCGATGCCCGAGTTTGTCCAAATTTATCCCAACACCCAAGTCGATCATCCTGTTTTCGTTTATTTCTCGTAACACGAGATATTGTGTCCCGAGAAGTTTTGGTTGTGACTTAAGAATCCTTTTCAAGAATCCTTGTCGTTTCATGCCGAATCCCGCTCGCACCACGAGTTGTTTCGAATTATTAAAAAATGCAGGTGAAAGAATATTTTTCATGATTAATTACACGTCTCTGTAGTAAATAATTTTTAAACTATTACATTGAAAATTCTCAACAGGTTCGGGATAATCTCAGTTGGGATAACATTAGATTATTACATGTCATTTTCCATAGTTTATCGATCGTACTTCGGTTACTTCGTTGAATTCAACGCGGCCTACTCGCAAAGTCCGAATATTTCGTTTGTGAGCGAGTAGGCCGCGTTTACACATCCATAAACTCCTCCAGAAGTACTTTTATTTCTTATAATTCCAATTATTTGCTCTTAAAATAATGTTTTCAGTGAATTTTGCGTCATAATATACTGCAATATTTGACCTCGGAAAATATTAATCGCCCAGAAGTATTTTTCGAAAAAATAACTTCCTTTTTTTCATGACATTGACCAATAAAATTGGGCTTTGAAATAGGAGTTGAAATTATTCAATATTAACTATACACGTTTTTGAAAGTTACGTCAAAATGCACATTGTTCAAATTACACAAAATGCATAAAACACTGAAATATTGCTGTATACAGTAAACGGATCGAACAATCATCTATATGTCCTTCGCTAGTTCTTGCCTTTCTATTTAAATTATTTTTGATTATTTGTTCTCTACAGAGACATTATAGAGATTAACAACTTGTAATTAATAGTATATGTAACTGACAACGCTCGACACTCTCGGTAATTTTGATTATCACCATTTTAATAACAATCCGACGAAATGTACCAATAATATGAGCTTTTACAAAAACTATCGAAGAGTTCTGAGTGTGTTGTTAACATCTCAGTTGCATCCTTGGTACTATATGTCAGTCACCCTTGACGTATTTAGTGGTTGCCAATCTGTATCTCTCTATCACTGCTTCTTATTGCATCTTTCGGTTTTGTTCCTATCACCCATACTAGTAACAATTTGTGCATGAGTAAAGATCAGTAACTTGTCAAAATGGCCATTGCCTATGCAAAAATTAGATTCATGTAAATCAATGAAAAAATTAACTAAAACTCAGCTTGAGTATTCTGACTTTTGTCAGAGTATACTTGTTCCTTCTCATGTTACATTTGTAGTCTACAGCGTCCACGATAAAGCTGTCGATACTTTGCTTAAACTTTTGTAAATATGTTTTGTTTCACTGTATTTTTACCTTTTTGTTGTGTTTTGGTAAAGAGCCGGATATGTTTCGATATATCAACTTTTAAATACGAGTACTGTTCATTTCAGTCTACTACTTTGTTGTTTTTATTTTCACGAAGTGTTTATCTTTTTAGATCCAGTACGTCGGGAATGTTGGTGTTGCTTTTTTTTTATATAGGAACAGTCATTGGAGGGACAATTTTAAATGATTATTACAACCAAAGTAAAAAGGGTATGAAAAGTTCAAAAGATCAACTTCCAGCATGCACCAAGGGCCTAATCGTAACTCCGTACTCCGTAAACGTCTGTAGGGGTTTAAATATAAAACCTCTGTTGTGAATATGAACAGGTTAACTATATGTAATTATACACACCATGGCCAAATAACCCACTGATAAAACCGGGCTTACATTTATTTAAAAATGTATTCTTCCAAGATTTTTTATATGTAATAAGTAACAAGTATATAACAAAAATATAACAATCGTTTCCAAAAAGCACTACCACTGATAACTAATATTTCCATAAACAGAAACACAATTTATGTCTAACGACTAATTACAACGAAGTATTTTGTACGGTTAGCTGAAAGAAAATTTTTCTAACTTTTTCATTGCATCATCATATTTCGAGTTGGCCTCTACTATGTCGTGTGACACACTTTTTTGAAGATAATTATCACTTTCCTTCAAATGATTATACACAACAGAAGGTCTGTTAAACTCTGCATTAGCATATATAGAAGCATATGGTTTAGGTTGATAATCCATCCACCTTTCTCTTGGTGTTAAGTCTGACCACTTTTCATTGCTGAAGTCATCAAATCGAGGACTTGGGCTCTCTTTTTTCGGTATATTTGGAGGTGGCGGTTGTTTAACACTTCCAGTTAACCAAGTGTCCGGTTTAGGATTGGGACCCATCATTTTAGAATTAATGTTACTGTAAGGGCTATTCACAGTCATATTTGTTGGAAAACCTAGCATTGTTCGCACGTTTTCTCTATTCCGATCTGTACAACACGAACAAGACAGATTTCCTGTTCCTTCATACACGGGAATTATATGTCCATATTGAGCATAATGCAAGTAATCCGCCACCAAACCGTCTACTATAGTTCGTTGTGGGTTAATTTGTTGGGGAGTACGATTTGTTGATGCGTCCTTTGGTTTTTCTTTATACACTGTTTTCGGGTAAGAATCTAATATTAATGTTTCACTCCTGCCATACAATGACCCCTCTGGTGGTTCGAATTGAACTTTTTTGTTACTAGTTTTACCCGGAAGGGGACGGACATGAATCGTTGGTTTGTTGTGTAATTCCTGTACATTTATTTTGCCATCTGCTGTGAAATAAGCATCACGATTAGTCCTTCTAGCACTTCTCGGTGTTCGCAAAGACATTGTCTCTTCCCGAATCGGGGGAAGTCGTTGCAGTCTGGTAACAGACACCTGATATTTAGATTTACTGGCTGCCATATTTATTTTTCCCTTAGATCTCGCTGAAAAATGAAAAGGAATATTTTAAACTACTACAAATATTGGTATCAATCCAATATTAATATTGAGATAACAGTTCAAATACAATAAAGAAGTTTTAATCTCAGTTTAAATATATACGTTTGATAATAGTCGTGTGTCACATATTTCCCGTATACAGACATACTGTCCATGTAATATGCTAGACGTTCACACCAAATTTTCCGATGCATCAAAACATGGCTTGGCGAAACTAAAAAAAAAATGATGCATCATTTTTTGGGGATAATTTCATCATAATAGTAAACATCCACCAAATTATATAAAATGCAAAAGCATTCACCCTAAATGCCAAATTCTTAGGGAAAATGTTAGAACTCGGGGCAGTCCAAAATCAGGAAAAGTTTACTGTTTCTATGTGTTTTTATAATTTCGAAATAAACGGAAAACTATGCGGTATAAGACTTTGTCAAAGGACCATATAGATGTTTCAATCAATTTTATGTCTTTATGTCATTTTAATCGATATGTGCATTTGAATATTTTCTTGCCTAATCAAGGTATGTGTTAACTTTTTCAGTCCTTTTGATACTGAGATCACGATTTAGTTGCATACAGGTGGGTTTAAAATGAATGTAGATACGCCAGTAACTACAGATTCATTAGCAGCATACACCGTAGCATTGCATACCCATCCCTCTCCCAAAGCAGCAAACGAAAACTACAGAATATAACAACGCATCTTTATTTGTATGTTCATTCTGTAAGCAAAGTGGTCGTTTGGGGGCAGGGACTACATATATATATATA
The DNA here is from genome assembly GCA_002080025.1 of Modiolus philippinarum. NCBI lineage: Eukaryota > Metazoa > Mollusca > Bivalvia > Mytilida > Modiolidae > Modiolus > Modiolus philippinarum. The sequence goes on from MJUU01026276.1 coordinate 128,324, forward strand.
GACCTTGTTTTTGGATACAAATTACAGGACAGTCGTAATGGTGCCCTATTCGTGTTAATTAGAAACAGGTTTTTGAAGTGGCTTATATTGTACGTAAGAAATGTTATGGTGAAGCTCAGAGTTTAAAAAAATAAAATATGAAAGCGATCAGACAACTCAAACGGAGTTCTGCAGATGGCCATTTCTATAACTTATGTCTCTTCAGTAGAGTACAAATATCAAATATTTGGAAGACCTAAATCATATCGTATGAAACAGCTATTACGATAGAGAATAATTAAACTACAGGGCCAAAAATTCATGTTTATGATATAAGCTCAGGACAGAGCTTTACACGAAATATGAAACTTTGGAGCACCACCGGAAGTACAGATGACTGATACCGTCTACCAGCAGCAGCACCGGAAGTACAGATGACTGATACCGTCTACCAGCAGCAGCACCGGAAGTACAGATGACTGATACCGTCTACCAGCAGAGGCATCTTCACTGGGTGGTAATAAAATAATAAAATGTCGAAATCACGAAAATTGAATTTGTTGAAACGTTAAAACCTTTTGCCTTTTAAAATTGAAACCATAAATAAAGCACATGGTAAGAGTTCCGCTTGGCACCTCTAACATGCATGTCTATGCTGTGGTTCCGTCAACTAAAGGGTAGCCAAAAGGAGCCTCTAGTAGAAGTGTACATCAGGCAACAAAACATGGTGTTTGGCTATACTATAGAAAATAAAAAAACAGTTGGAATAATACACCCAAGAAAAATGGGACATGAATATTGATCAGAGAATTGTAGTGTAGACACATCTGTATGTCTCTCTGCATTGATACAAAAACGGTAAACCAAGAACCAACATAACAAAATAAGAAAGTCATTCTGTTTGTCCAAGACTTTGTCCTAAATGGGTAAATGTAATAAAATCAACTTACGCTTGAAGAATTACTAGCAAATATTATACCGAGACGTGCCAAATGTCGCCATATTGTTTATTGTTGTCATAGGACGAGAAGTCCTATGGTTGATCAGTTTACCTGATCGGATTCATATCAATTTATTTCCATTTAAAAAATCAAGGGAGAAAACTAGTTTTAAACTTCAATTTATTCATAATTACTTTAATTTAAGGAAGTTTAAATTTAAAAGGATTGAAAAGCTTTATATGGATATAGATTTGGCTTATCGATTGAAATATAATGAAAGACTTGCAAAATGTTTAATATCAATTGAAAATATTTGAAGATACATAGCCAGGTGTGTTCTTTGATAAACTCTCGATCCTCAAAAAAGAAATTTCAGTATGATAATAAATTTGAACATTTTCTCATTATTAGTTTTGTAGTAGAAAAATAAGTCTTCAGGTTAAAAGGTGGTTTGCCAATTAATACAGATTTTTTTTCATATTTATCGAAAACCTATACTTGTGCAGTGTTTCTGTGCAGAGTTCGGTTCGGATGAAGGAAAATAACTAGAAAAGTATAATTTTAATAAAAATTGCATATCCGGCAATGGTGCCAACATGAAGAGTGACGACTGTCAACCATATGATATCACCGCAGAAAAAAAGACAGGAGATGAGAGGAAAAGAAAGTTTTGGTAAAGGTGATTGGTTTCCATTCAATTCAAAACGAACTGAGCGCAAAAGATGTAGTAAGATTTTGTACTACATAATCACAGTCATTTCGCGAAATTTAATCCACGGTTGGCTAAGAAAGGTTGCATAAAATCTAACCCCAAGCTAGTTAAATTGTAATTTCATCTCCATGTTAGGTGTAGAGAGATTTTGTCCATTACACCATTTCATTTATAGTAAGATCAGAAACTTAATAACTATTGCATTCTCAATCGCAAAGAAGGAAAGATTGTCATAAACAATTTTGTCCTTCGCGAAAGACGATGTTCATAAAATCCGTTGCAACCTATGACTCTAAGGTAAAGCCTGCATTTGCTTACATGAACTCTTAATAGGGGATATCGACAAGATATTCTGCTTGCATCCGTCAAATTAGCTTTGAGACCTAGTGAGCTGAAAATTTTGCACACAAACTAGCCTCTCACCGATACTGCCAATGTCTACTGAAATTCTAATGATGATTCTTGACCAAATCCTTCGGGAAGTTTAGAGTTGGACTTTTCTTCCGTAGTGCGACATTGATCTACCAGCAGTGACTAGCCTTCAGCTAGCCGGCAGTATAGCAGCGAGAACCCCTTGACCCATTTTTCAAAGGTAAGTATTGTCTTTTTCTTTCTTTCAAGATTGTGGTCATGGAGTTAGTAGTCTACTTGTACTGGGTTTTATTCGCATGTTTATTATACTATAGGAAAACGGGGCAGATAAGGGGATGTTTGGGTACCCATAAACCGGTTTACCCCTATCGCTGGCTTTTGTTAGTGGCGGTACCAAGACTGGTTGTCCCGAGTTCCTATCGTTATCCGCGTTTGTGTTTTGTCTTGTTCCAGATTTTGCTTGTGTAGTTCCCTGGCAGATTGTTGCATGTAATTATAATTTTCAGCAATTGTAGGTGTTCCTGTTATCTATTTTTTTTTCATGTGCTTTTCATTCATGTTTAAGAGTCGTGTAACATAGATAGAGCAAATATCCTCATCTTTATACTTTTGGAAAATCGTTTCATATGCAGTGAAATTCAGTTCCATCTCAATGGCAGGACAGGACAACATAATTTCGTTTCCAGTAGTGACGTTACAATATCAGGGGGTCCAATCGAATTGGTAAGTGCAGCGTGTATTTTGGTAAGTGCTGCCAAAGATGGCTGACGCGCCCCGCTTCGGCAAGAAAAGGTCAGTGTTTGAGAGTGTCTTACCGTTGTACATTTGCTCGTTGTATTCTATAAATATTGCGTTTCGGCTCCCCTCCTATCTGAAAATCGATACGTGTATTAACTTTAGTACAAATAACGCTTTTCAGAAAGCTATTGAAGGAAAACCGACGAGGGGTAGGTCAAAATTTTGAACACGCCAATTTCATCTTTGGATTTCTATACATCTAACGGATTAAATGTTACGTTTTTAGTATAGAATTGTTGCTTGTTGATTGGAAAACTTGCCAAAGATTTATTTTTCATTAGGCTGTTTGTCGTTCTGTTTATTTTAGACGTTACTTCAAATTTTGGTAAGTGCAGTGCGGTGTACGCCAAAATTTTGGTCGGCGTAAGTTATTTTTAAGGTTGTACGTCAGGGTTCAAAAAGTGACTCGTAGAATTTTGTGATATTTCCCTGGATTAATTCATATCATAAGAGAATGCAGAAAATAAAATATAAATTGGGCCAACGCTCACAATTTTTTGCCTTTTATTGTTGAAATCTTAAAAGAAATGATTATTTTTCCAAAAGTTTCATCAGAAAGAATTTTGATTGAATTAACATTGTTAGACTTTGTATTGATCTTTTCTTAAATATAACGAAAAGTGGGGTCATTGAGCTTATATTCAAATTATTTCATGAACTGAAAAGTTCCAAGTCAAATATCTTTAAATAACTTCCTTCTGAGACTTATTATGTCTCTACTTCATTTTTTCAATTTTCGTATCAAATTATCTTATAATAAATACAAACATACTGACGTAATTAACATGTCTTTGAGAAATGGAACCATTGCTTATGTTTAAAAAAAATATGAAAAGAAAAAAATATTTGTACCTTTTAAATCAATCAAATCATAAAAAATGAATTCAAATGGAAGAAGACTCCCGTACTTCCTTAAAGAAAACAAAAAATCAAATAAGAAACAAAAGTACGCGAAAGTTGTATCAGAGACATATTGTTTTATACTTACGGAGGATTTTTTTGTTGAAAATTCAAGATAAAAACTTAAAAATTCAAGATAATAAGTTGAAAATTTGAGAAATCTTTGATAAAAAAATTCCGGTTATATAAGTCAGTTATTTCTCAATATTTTGAAAAAAAAGAAAAAAAACACATTTGAAATCTTAAATTCTACTAGAGGAAAATAAGACCTGCATCAATATTAATAACGGTTATAACACTGTAGCCAGAGAGGAGAAAATAAGTATTACTTTATTATATCTTCCATTTACTAGTAAACAGTGCGGAGCTCCATCAAAATACAAATATTTAACTAGTTAACTCGAAGATTATATTTATTCATCGAAATAAAAAAGAAAAGAATGAAGAAAAAAATCCGCTGCCAAACAGTGGTAACGTTTTGGAGGAATAAATTGTATTTCAAAATACATCTATAGTTAAATATGTTCCATTGAATACCAAAGCAATAAAATCGAAAACCTGTCTATATCGACTGCTTGCCTAGTTCCCACTTTGATTCTTTTCTAAATGTGACATAAAAGCTTCCTAGCATAAAACTGTGGTAGGAGTTGCGTCGACAAACCAAGTAGCAAACATTTGGAAGAACGGGCGGATAATTAAACAAGGGAAATTCAATTTGCCCCCGAATTTTCGTTGCAGAGCCATACAAAATTATGCAGCTTTACAGGCACTTTTAGAAATACGATACGGGTAGCACCATAAAATATCAATTCACTTATCAGATAACACTATCAAACGAAACACTAACTTCTGCTTCATCAGTTACTTAGATTGCAAATTTACATTTTTATGTATAAATTGGTTGCTTGAAAGACCGGTATTGAACAGTTTAGAATGAATTTATTATAATATTTTGATGCAGGTGTTCGTCAAGGTGATATTATTAATCCTAATATGCTTTTTGTCTATTTATTATGATTTTAATTCAGACTGAAGATGAAATCGGTTACCTAGTCTATGCTTATATCATACAAATAATCACCATACACCAGACAAAAAATTCTTTTGAATGTTTTTCCAATAAGGTTACAATGTTAGACGATTCTAACAATTGGCAGCAATCCTTGATCAAATATGAACCTGTCAGATACTATTGTTGAAGGATTTGTCTAAGGACTATCTTAACCTATTTTTGTTCGAATTTGTTGTTTGAGAGAAAGGTCTACGATTAACTTAGTTCTCTGTGGGTGTGCGTCAAGGTGATATTAGATCCTTAGATATGCTGAGCATGATCTTGATTCCGGACGTTAGTTGATGTCAATTAACCTATAAAAGTATGCTTATCACGAACAGTCATAAGCAGGCAAATAATGTCAGATTTATACTAAGTCCCAGCAAATGTTGGTGAAATGCAAAACTTTGTTCAAGTTAAGAGCCCATCTACGGACGATTGTGACCAAATTTAGATTCCAATTGGCTGTATTAAAAGCCGGCGATAAAACACTTATAATGTGTTTAATTCGAGGTGTTCCTCAGGGTGTTATAATCGAACCTTAAATATTTTGTTGTATATTTTTCATTAATCTATCCTAAAATTAATATCAGATTACTTCATTTGTGCTTATCTCTTAGAATAATCACCAGACAAAGTAAAACATTTGAACGAGTTTCCAAAGGTTACAATTTTAAACTAAGGTCTCGTTTCATAGTTATCTTTGGTGAAATGCAGACCTGGCAAATACCTATGTTGAAGGGCCCATCTAAGGACCCTTATGAACAAGTTTAGTTCCATTTTTTGTTTGAAAGGCCGACGATAAAACAGTTACAATGTATTTTATTCGATGGAGGTGTATGGCAAAGCAAGTATATTTGATCATATTTCTGTCTATTTAAGTTGACAGCTGGTGATTATTTTTAATTCAGACTAAATATAATGTCAGGTTACTACATCGAAGTAATCTTTGAATTGGTGAAATGTAAACCCAACAAAAATCATTGCTCAAGTTAAGAGCCTATCGAGCCAAATTTCGATTATAATAGGTTGTTTTAAAGGCCGGCGATTAAACCATTAGAATGTATTTAATTCGATGTAGGTTTTCCTCAGGGTGATATAATCGAACCTAATATATTTTTGTAAATTTATTATAATTGAATCTAGACTAAAGTTAAATTTGGATAATTTCGTTTGTGCTTATACATGTATCTTAAAATAATCACCAGACAAGATAAAACCTGTGATTGTTGAATTAAGCTCTCATATCACAGTAATCTTTGGTGAAATGCGGACCTGTCAAATACCTGTGTTAAAAGGCCCATCTAAGGACCATTATGAAGAAGTTTAGTTCCAATAGGTCGTTTCAAAAGCCGACCAAATCTCGTAGAATGTATTTAATTCGATGTAGGTGTACGTCAAGGTGATAAGATCTATTATATTATATTATATTCATTGTTTACTTATGTTGATTGATCATGATTTTGAATTCACACTAATTTGTGGCAGGTGACTATGTTTTTCGGCCATTGTAGGTGTTTCCTGTTATCTTTTTATTCTATTTTAAAGTTATTTTCAGGTAACTTAAATCTTGAAAATAATCACTAGCTATCACAAAAATTCATATTTCGGGAGTGTAAAAAAATCTGTTACAATTATTTGAAAAAAAATTAAATCAACAGAACATTTTCCTCTCTCTACGACCGGTTTCACTGCTCATTGCAGATTTAACCCTAGTTGGATGGTAAACTAAACAAATGTGTACTAAAGAAGAGTAAGGTAACATGACAAGAGATCATGGCAAGTCAGAACCTTGGTTTAAAATTATCTAATTGTTGAGAGCTGACAAACGCACACCGCGGCGAGACAAAGTCTCTACAATAACATTTAGCTTGGAGGAACTAAAAAGTCTTCTTGCCATAGA
>MJUU01026276.1:145688-157716 GCA_002080025.1 Modiolus philippinarum
GTACCCATAAACCGGTTTAACCCTACCGCTAGCTGTCGCTAGTGCCGGTACCAAGTCCGGCTATCCCGAGTTCCTATCGTTGTTTATGTTTGTCATTTGTCATTTTATTGTTTTTCGTGTGCAGTTCCCTGGTGGATTGTGGCATGTGATTGTAATGTTCGGCCATTGTAAGTGTTTCCTGTTATCTGTGCTTCTTTAATTATTCGGTACCAGGACTGTGCATGTCCTTTGTACTTACTGTATATCTCCGGTTTTTGTGCGTTTTCACTGTAATTCGTGAACGTTCAAAAATATTCACCACCGTACAATAATGATTTTCATCCGTTTCTCATACGTTTGTGTTACACGGTGTAGTGTAAGAGCGGATTAAGGTTAGTTAACAGACACTAGTGAATAAAATTTTCCCTTTACCGCTTAGTGAGTCTATGAAAGGTGAAAGAAAAAAAGTTATTTAATAAACTGACACAACAATGACAGCCTATAGAAAGATGCTTTATAGAATTATGTAAATTTTTGATAACCAAACGTACTTAGTAAATAGGGGTAGTAGCAAAATTACCGAACAGAATTGTCAGGAGCCATAATCATAGAGACAAATAGACAAAGAAGGTGGAAAACCACCGTAAAAATTGCCGATCGCAATGGTCCCGACTTGTAACAGGCATTTGAAAAGAAGAAGGAAGATGGAAGGTATGTGTGGCCTGCGTAATTACTTTTTGAATGAAGAATTTATTCTAAGTTCCGTCAAACAAATAGTTGGCATGCGAAAGATCCAAACTCTGGTACACGGTTTTAGTCCCCATATTAATACTCCATGTTGAATTGCAGAAGATTGGTGTATAATTCCCAAAAGAAATGTTACAGGACTTTTTTGTGACACCGACGACAACGAAGCAAGACGACGGATAGTGATCCCTATAATTATGTCGCCACTACATAAAGGAGACTATGGTGGCCAGGTGCGGCCATTTCGCGTTTTCGCGTTTTCTACTTTCACTTTCCACAGAGTGAAAACGCGAAATCGAGAAGGCGAAAACGCGAAAGCGGAATAAAAAAAACGCGAAATTAATGTCACTTCATGTTTTCGCGTTTTCGCTTTCGCCTTTTCGCATTTTTGCGTTTTCGCAATTTCGCGTTTTGGCATTATCGCGTTTTCGCCTTCTCGATTTCGCGTTTTCGCTCTGTGGAAAGTGAAAGTAGAAAACGCGAAATGGCCCCACTGGCCACCATAGGCGATACAATACTTTATGTATTCAGATAGCTGACCCCCCCCACCCAGCTAGCATCCACCATACTATTTTAATGGTTTGGGGGTATTAATCAGTACATGGTGGTTTACAACGGAAAATTTTAACAAGGCTTGAAACTCCTTTTTACATGCAGCATATTCAGTGAAATTATAACATCAACAGTAAGGACGTAGCGACTTGCGTCATGGCATTTATGTCTAAATAAATTCTTGAATTCAATTGATCAAAATGAATATTTAAAATATATATACTTTATTTAACATATATAACTTAGAATGCGATATTGAATATCTAAACCAGAGTAAGAAGATAGGTTAAGTTTTATTAAAATGAAGTGATCTAGAACTAACAGTGAACCTTTTTGTATTGTGGCATATTGGAAAAGTGAACTGATTGAAAATCATTATTTAACTACAGAAAATATTTTTCACGGGACATATTTAATTACTGTTATTTACATAATAATATACAAATTTGTATACTCCATCAGTTTGTTGATAAAGACATATCAAACTAAACCGAACTCCGGGACAGATAAATTAAGGTAAGAACATAAACGATAAAGATAAATAAATACTGATGTTAGATTTCAAATAATTTATGTAAAATTACCTTTCTTGGCTAATTAAGAACGTCAGTAGCAGCAGAATTCTAAGATACACAATTTTGTATCTTTTGATGTACATATTTGTTCCATTCTAGACAGCAAAGTTACAAAATATTTATTTTATTCTACATAATTATGACATCAGCCCCATGATAGAGAAAAATCAAAGAAATGTAGAGCAAAATCAAAGTGGTCAATACGAACATGTAAAATCTTTTGGAATAAGCAGTAGTCTTTGGGCGATTTTCCTTTCTTTAATGGTGTCCTACACAAGCTTATAATACTAGCAAATATAAGAGCAGATAGACATGTTCAGTTCTGGACCTTTTTGAAAATACATGTAAAGAAATCATAATTGCTACAATTACCTTCAAAGTTGGTATTAATATATGCCCATTTTCGTTAAAAGATGGTTGACGACGAAGTGTGTTTACATGTGGACTTCACGAAAAAGTATTCGCAGACCTGTTCCTGAAACTTTTTGATCAGGACGATCGTCTTGAATGACCACGAGCGTGATTTTAGCGAGTAATTTGAAACATCGACAACAGAATACCGAAGTAACAAGGGATGTGGTTGTTATAAAAATCAATGTCCAGAGACAGGACAAAAACGAGAACTAAGTCAAAACCAAGACATGAGACAGTCACAAGGCATGGAAGTAAAAACACAACATTCAGAACTAAGGCACTCCAATGAAAACCGAGAGTTACCCCCAGGTGCTCCGGAAGGGTAAACATGTCCTACTCCGCTAGTGGCACCCGTCACACTATCAATGAGTCAAACAACGGTTTTCTCAAAACCAGTTATATCAAATCCGTGAGGACATATGAAATCTAGCTGAAAATGTCCATTTTATTTGTAACACCGACACGTCATACCTTTCAATGATGTCATGTTGACAGCCATAGAATTAAATCAATAGAATTGAAATATTCGTTCTTTGAAAAGAAATTCACTACCATAACATTTACTTTGATTGTTTCCATTTAATCTCATGAATTTCCAAATGCTTTGATTTGATCTGCATTAAAGAGACATAAGTTGTCGAAATGCGCACATGCAGAAACTAAATTCACAGTAACTTCGGTATTTTGTTATTTGGTCTGATCGTTATTATCATGCCCAAGTAAAATGAAAATGTTACTTCTCAAGTTATAATCAGGCCCTGCTTACTAATACCTGCCTCTTTTTCAGCAATGACAACAAAGTCCCGATATCGTAGAAGGTTTACACTCTTTCCTATCGATGACGAGATTTCGTTTCGAGAACTACAGAAAAAACATGAACATCTTCTCAAACATCTAAAATATGTTAAAACACCTATAGACAGGAACCAGTATAAACAGTACATAAAACGACGTGCAGTTTTTCAAGGATATTTACCAAACTCTGAAATTCTCAAGAACAAAGATGCTGGTTCACATGCAAACGTTTTAGTGCACCCGAAACGAAACAAGCCAGACGATAAAGATGAAGTACCAGAATTTATATATACAACAAATCCAGTACAAGGCCATGGATATGACACAATATCAAGGGTGGCTAAAAAAGGAATGATTACTTTTGCAGAAAAGGGAAGACCACATATTAATACGGAACGGGCGTTGGTTGATTCATTGGTGGCAGGGTACCTACATAATAATCATTATGGTCACGTGATACCGGTTTACGAAGGAACCGGTATGCAGACGTGTTCGTGTTGTACAAACAGAAATCGAGAGAACGTGAGAAATATTCTTGGATTGCCTGCTGATCCAGATAATACTAAACAGCCAGACAAGACTTGGCTTCAAACAAGAACAAAGCATGGTCCTAATGATATGGTCAGTGTTTATCCAGTGGGCAACAGACTGCGTGGTAATCCAACAAAAATTGACCCAGCTTTTCAGCTGTCTGATCCAGCAACTAGAGTCAACTGGGCCAATTCAGCAACGTTGGAAAACCCAGGCTTTTATAGACGGGCACTGCCCGTTAGTGTACCAGATTACAATAGGACGAAAGACCGTGATAATGCTCATCGCAATTTTCCTAGAGGTGATTCTAACTCCATTTCTCTTCCATATATACATTCAAATTACTTACCGCCGTATAAAAAAGACAGTGGTATTCTTTTTGTTGATCAGACAATATCTCTGGATAATGGATATGAATCGAAAAGAATTACAAGCGCTGATGCCAGGTACAGAGAATCAATGAACACTTTGAGGAAATATACAAACAAGAGGTGATACTTGTCAAATGGAGTATATTTATCCATCAAATAGTTGGCGTCGGTGAGTGACAATGTTGGCCGATGAAGTTTATAAAGATTATGCATATATTTTGTCACTTTAAATAAAATAATTGTTATATAGTGTATGCAACTGTTGATTTATACGTTGTCATATTAGTAAAGAGTAATGCGCTGCACCGAGATCATCTACGATGTGCTTTTAAGGCGTTGATACTTTTACATCCGTTTATTTCTTTTTTTTCCAGGGATTTTAGCAAAAGGCAATAATCGTTTTTCTACTGGCTTATCGAACAATATAGTGATGTATTACGAAAGCAATTTGTAAATGGGCACTGTAGCTATCAAGAGTTTGTTATTAATTTATGACGCTGTAGCAATTAAGAGCGATCTGAATTGATGAGCGCAATTTTAGTGAGAGACATTTCATTCGTTTGGTGTCTTGGTTCCAGGGTACCGGTAAATGATTAAAATGTGGTTTACCATGGGTCAAATCTTAAAAATCCTGTTCGTATCGGCGTCCGCTTTTGTTGAAGGATCTTAAATTAACACTGATCTTTGTAAAGGAGTAACCTTCCAGACAACTATTCTGTTAAGTTTGGTTTTATTTGCTTCAGTACCTTCAGAGCAGATGATCTTGCAATTGGGTTCATAGTTTTATTACCATTCTTCGTTAAAAGTCACTTCTGTTGAAGGATCTACATGAAAAAATTGTAAAAATACAGAAACAATGAGAAAGAACATGTAAAAATGAAAATCAAGAAGTGAAAAATCCGAAAACATTGCTATATTGGAGAAATACGAATAGAGAAAACAGGACAATCAATGATAAAACATAGAAACAGATATGAACAATACCACTAGAAATGTGAATCTCTAAAATGTAAGCATGATCTGTTCACCGCAGTGCAAATGAAAAATCCCATACTATAAAGTGGTTTTGGATACATAAAACTCTTTTTCTACTAAACATGTTGGTTTTCATTTGGATACCATTTCTGAAAGTTTGGTTCCATTTCCCTCAGTGCTATCGCAATATGATAAGAATATGTCTTTGCCATAGGTTCCAATGCGAAATCACGTTCTTTTTCAACAGACTATTGGGATTCCAATGGGCACAAACTGTGCACCTCTTTTAGCCGATCTGTTTCTACATTCATATGAGGCTGAATTCATCGGACTTCTTCAAAATAGAGAAATAAAACTGGCACAGTCCTTTAATTTCAGTTTCCGTTATATAGATAATATTTCATCAGGAAACAACCCTTGCTTTGGTAATTTTTTCATTTTATCTATCCAAAAAGAGCTCGAAATTAAGGATGCTTCCAAATCGGCCCCGTTCCTTGACCTTCATCTTGAAATTGACAACAGTGGTACACTACAAACTAGGCTGCATGACCAACGCGATTACTTCACTTTTGCAAGTCAGCTACCCTTTTCTTTGTAGCAACATTCCAAAAGCGCCAGCATATGGAGTTAACATCTCCAAACTCATTCGCTACTGAAAGTACTGTGGTCGACACAGTGACTATCGTGGTGGAGATTTGCTATGTTGTCCTCTGGATTGTCGTATACAATCTAAAGAAGTCATCTACTTGGATTGTTCGATAGGAGTCTCCATATATTACTCAAGTACAGAATACAAAAATAATTGAGTTGCATAATACATGTATACTGTAAGTTTCGTTACGCCGTACACATGTTTCAAGGAGTAACCTCTCATCAGCAGCATTATAATCTAATAATATGGAAAACCATAATTCAAAAGTAGTCAAGAAAGAAGTCCTCATTACCAAAATTATCAAAATAGGAGGCAAATCCAGTACCAATGACATCCACAGAGTGTCGTGCACGGAATGAAGCTTCAGAATTTTATGGGGTTAGAATTTTGATACAAAACAAATTTCTATAAAACACAAGGAAATTTTTTCATGTTAGAAAAGTCTTGGCCATTATGCTGGTGAATACCTTCGGGTACCTCTAGTCCGCCATCAGTGGCATCAGCCCAATGGTTTCAAAATACAAAAATACGCAAGTTCTGCATAATAAACGGTAAATTTCGTTTTGCTGTGCACGTATTTCAAGTAGTATCCTCTCATCAGCAGCATTAGAATCAAATAATATGATAATAGAATCGGGTCATATGGTACTGCATGAGAATCAAGTAATATTGCAATGCATTAGAAAAGCAATTTGTAAATGGGTAGTGTAGCTATTAAAATTATGTTAATTCTGGGTAGTGAATCTTTTAAGATTTTGTTAATTAAGGGTAGTGTAGCATTTAATAGCGAACTGAACTGATGAGCACAATCTTAGTGAGGGACATTTCATTCGTTTGCTTTTATGTTTCAGAGTAAATGATTAAAATATGATTGACCATGGGTCAAATCCTAAATTCTGTTCCTATCGGCGTCCGATTTTGTTGACGGATCTTAATAGAATTAGCAATCTTTGTAAACGAATGACCTTCCAGACAACTATTCTGTTAAGTTTGGTTTTATTTGCTTCAGTACATTCAGAGCATATGATCTTGCCATTGAGTTCAACGTTTTAATAACATTCTTCGTTAAGAGGCACATTTTTTTAAGGTTCTTCATGAAAAACATCGTTGAAAATATAGAAACAATAAGACAGAACATTAAAAATGAAAATCACAAAAAGTGAAAAATCCGAAAACATTGCAATACTGGAGAAAAACAAATGGAGACAACAAGACAAGCGATGATAAAACATAGAAACAGAAATTGAACAAAACCACTATAAATGTGAACCCCTAAAAGGTAAGCATTATCCGCTCACCGCACTGCAAATAAAAAATCCCATACTTAATGGTATTCGATATATAGAATTCTTCATCTACTAAAATTTCGGATATCATTTGTAGAACATCACCATAAACGGGTTATTTATATAAATCTTAACATTTTTAATTGCATTTCGTGTTTACTTCTTTAATTGCATTTCGATATCATTTCTAAAAAGTTTAGTTCCATTCCCCTAAGTGCTATTGGGCAATACTAAAAATATATCTTTGCAATAGGGTCCAATTTGAAATCATGTTATTTTTCAACAGACTATCGAAATTCCAATGGGCACATACTGTGCGCCTCTTTTAGCCGATCTGTTTCTCCACTCATATGAGGCTGAATTAATCGAAGGGCTTCTTCAAAATAGAGATAAAAAACCGGCCGAGTCCTTTAATTTCAACTTCCGTTATGATATAGATGATGTTTTATCACTAGACAACCATCGCTTTGGTGATTTTCGTCATCTTATATATCCACATCGACCTCGTTCCTTGACATTCATCTTGAAATTGACAACTAGGTTGCATGAAAAAACGAAATAACTTCACTTTTTCAAGTCAACTTCCCTTTTCTCTGTAGCAACATTCCAAAAGCGCCAGCATATGGAGTTTACATCTCCCAACTCATTCGCTACTAAAAGGCCTGTGGTCGATACAGAGACTTCCTTGACAGAGCTCAGTTGCTTAAAAATAGGCTACTCAAGCAAGTGTATGTTACCCATAACTTGAAGTCATCACTACAGAAGTTTTACAGTCGACATCACGATCTTTTGGAAAGCTATGGGCTATATGTTTCTCAGATGACAAAGTTTGTTTTTCATCTACCGGACTTAACTTTACTACCGGAGTTGACATGTTCAACACTGCGGGTGTCTTATAAGAAGCAGGAGATGCTTACTCTACCGGTGCACCTGATATAATCCATGGTTTTCACTGGGTCCGTGTTGTTCATCTTTGTGTGTGTCTTCATTTTTCTTTTTTATGCCGTACTCATGTTATGTCTTTGTTTTTCCCCTTGGATTGTTCGTTTTAGACTGACTGTTCGGTTCTCATTTACTGCACTGGCAGTTCCGTTTACCTTAGTTCCTTAAGAACGAATTATCGTTGCCCTCCGGATTGTGATATCCAATCTGAAGTAGTCATCTATATGTATAGACAGGAGTCTCCATACAACACTTCAGTACAGAATGCAAATAAAAAAATCAGTTGCATAGTATATTGTAAATTTCGTTAGGCTGTATACGTGTTTCAAGGAATAACCTCTCACCAGGAGCATTAGAACCAATTGATATGGAAAGCCATAGTACAAATACTGTCAACAGTAGTGCCAAAAAGTTGAAATATGAAGCCAAATTAGTACAACGGACATCCATCGAATGCTATACACGGAATGAAGCTCCAGTATTTTTAACGGGATTAAGCTATAACACTTCATAATACGCAAGGTAAAAATTCTTGAGAGACAAGACTTCTTGGCGATGATTACACTCAATCTGATTTAGAGAAAAAAAAACGAAGTTTTTAAAACAAATTATTGTGAAAAGTGGACTGAAGTACAAAAGAGCTGCAAATAATCTTAGTTATACTAGACAATCATGGGGTCATTTGGTCCACAAGAAAGTGGAATCGGCTCAGTTGTTTCAAAAATACATAATTAATAAAATAAAATGTCCGATTTTATTGAAGACGGTTTTGTTTAAGTTTTGGCTTCTTCTTTGATGTTTCTCTTTTTGCCACTATAGTGTGATTTATGCAACGAGCGACAAAAACATTTTACCTGTATGAGACAAGGCTTGTACATCGAACGACAAAAGCATTTTACCGGTGTGAAAAAAAATTCTATGTTTTGAAAATATTATGGCTTTGACATTTAACGCAATCTGGGCACACAGAAGTTATAGTTAGTCGTCATGTAAGCGGGAGGTTGATGCATCATTAAACCTGGTTTAACCCACCATTTTATTTATAAAATACCCCTCCCAAGTCGGGATGATATGACGGCTTTCCAAAAATGTTCTGTGTTGGATTGTGCCGTTTCCCTGATTCTGTCGAATGTCATACGGATTTTCTTACTGGTCTCTCCCTTTGATCAATTCGGACTTTTGTTGTCACTTTTATTTACCTACGTTACATGATAAACTGTTAATTCATTATGCTGTACATGAGTTTCAAGAAGTAATCTCTCATCAAATGCATTAGAATCAAATAAAATGGAATGTCACAGCCCAAAAATATTCATTACCAAAAATGTCGAAATAGGAAGGCAAATTCAGTACCAAGGACATCCACCGCTTGCAATACACCAAAATGCCTCAGAATTTTCAATGGATTTCAGTTAAATTCGATAGAAATAAGCGAAAATATTATTAAAGGGTCTAGTGTTTACCTTTGTACAACACTTTCTCCAATGTTTGTTGTTGAATCAAAACGAAATGGCGTTATTTGTTATTGATCTTCCATGCGTCATTCCTATTAAGCTTGTTTTAAATTGCTTCAAAAATTTTAGAGAAGACTATAAAAGTACACAGAAGACGTTTTTCTTATAGGGTAACGTCAAACCAAGTTCAGTCTGCCAGTTTTGTGTTTATAGTACATACACCTAAATGAACATTATAAGTATTTAAATGGTACCAGCTGTGGAAACTACATTGCAGAGTCTACCAAACATATAGAATTAAATGACATCGCTATTCAGTCACTCCACCCCACGTACGATCTGAAAAATGGCAGCCATGATAATACAAACAAGACTTTTTTAACAACATACAAAGTAAAAAGTACACAGTCATATTTTAGTATATTAATATTTTTGAGTGGAGATATCTCTCGAAATCCAGGGCCAACTAAATTTCCATGTGGAAATTGTGGAAAAGCAGTGCGTAGTAATCAGAAAGGCATTCTATGTGAATATAGTTGCAGTAAATGGTTTCATTTGAAAGTATAGATTTGACACAGTCTGAATATACAAGATTATCTAATAGTACTGAGGGTTGGTTTTGTAAATTATGTACGTTACCAAACTTTTCAAATTCATTTTTTGACTTGTCATTTGCGGAGGAGACGAGCGCAACTTCTGAAAATTACCTCCCTTTACCGAATGTAAACAAAAACAACGACAACTGAGGGAAGCTAGACGATTGCACCCAAGGAACCAGTGGCGGATCCAGACTTTCTGCTAAGGGGGGGCCCGACCAATATTTTTTTCAAAAGGGGGGCCCGCAACCCAATTTTTTTAAAAACCCCTAGGAATTTTAAATATTTTCCGACCTAAGGGGGGGGGCGGGCCCACCCGGCCCCCCCTAAATCCGCCACTGGGAACCTTTCAGTGGCATATCTTAACATAAACAGTATCAGGTACAAGTTTGACGAAATTAAAGAACTTTTGGTCGATCAAATAGTTGATGTTTTATTTTTAAAAAATAATAAGTGTCAAACAGTAAAGGATCTCTGTGATATTTTTGATATTGATCAACTTGTAAATGAACCAACTGTTTGAAAAAAGATTGTGCCCCTTCCTTGGTAGATGTTATTTTAACAAACAAAAAGTCGTCATAAGTGACTGTCATAATTTAATTTCAACAACTATTAAAGGTCACTTGCCTTCTTTACAAACTAGCGAAATTACTTACAGAAGCTACAAAAACTTTGATATAGATAGTTTCAGAAAATGATATCAGTAAAATTGAGATACAAGAAGTTGAAGGAGTAAAGAATGCAGAGCAGGTAAATGATATCTACTTAAAATACGGAGAAAATTTTATAAATGTATTGAATAAACATGCACCTTCAAAAAAACGAAATCAGAGAAGGCAACCATTTCCATGTATGAATGGAGTGTTAAGAAGGGCTATATATAGAAAACATATGTTATTCTCCAGTTTACGAAAAAGAAAAATGATAAAAGTTGGGAAAAATACAGACAGCAGAGAAATTTAGTAAATAAGATGAAAAAACAATCAATGAAAACTTATTCTGTTTCTTAGAACGCTGTTCTGGTGGAACAAAAAATGCATACTTTTGGAAGACAGTCAAACCTTTTTTCTCCAAAAAATGCAAATCAGGAGACCAAAAAGTAATTCTTTTCGATGATGGTAAAATTATAAATGACTCCTCAGAGGTCTCAAATATTTTTAATAATTTTTTTGTTACAGTAGCTGAGAAGATAGGAAATGATGTTCAGTATAGCCCCTCAAATCACCCTAGTATTTCAGAGATAAAGAAAAATATAGATGCAAAAGATGACTCAAATCTAAAATTTAATTTTCAAAGAGTTTCGTCTGAAAACATTTCTAAAATTGTTAAAAATATAAATATTAACAAGAGGCTCTCAAGAGCCTGTATCGCTCACCTGGGACCTGCAGCACTATAATTCCCAATTGATGGTCCGTCTGTAATGGTGTATGTACATAAGAATCAGAAACTTTTTATAAGATTTAATTAAAATTGTTTCAGAGAAGATTTTTGACTGCAGTTTCCAAACTTAAGGGACTAAGTTAATCTACGTTCCCTGCT
The DNA here is from genome assembly GCA_002080025.1 of Modiolus philippinarum. Lineage (NCBI taxonomy): Eukaryota > Metazoa > Mollusca > Bivalvia > Mytilida > Modiolidae > Modiolus > Modiolus philippinarum. Next base: position 157,097 of record MJUU01026276.1, read on the forward strand.
GGCAGCTATTTAACATAAAACTTTGAAGAGGGTCACATAAGGACTATCATATCAAAATTCTATTGAAATTGTTCAAGCGGTCTCAGAGTAGAAGATCTTTTTATGCATTTCCCACTGGGTCCAATGTTAAACTATGTTTTGCTACTGGTGGCCATGTCGGAAGACGGATCAGCACCAAAGTAACAAGCTTGGTCAAATCAGAATCTCACAAGTTTCATTTATGCAATGTTTAAATTAAATCCATTCAATGGTTTTCCATGATATCTTTGTATGCATTTCCCCATTGCTGGCAGCCATGTTGGATGATGGATCAGAACTGAAGTAACAACACTTGGTCAGCTTCTCATAAGCAAAGTTTGGATTACGCAGTTCTCTAGAAGAAGATCTTTTGTTAACTTAAGTTCACAGCTGGTGACACTTGGTCAGCACCTGACAGGCATCATTCATGTCATGTTTGATTTAAATCCATTTAGCAGTTCTCTAGAAGATCTTTGTGTGCATTTCCCATAGGGTCCAATGCTGTCCGCATGTAAGATGACAGATTGGCACCAAAGTAATAACACTTGGTCAGCAACATCATTCATGTCATGTTTGGTTCAAATCCATTCAGTGGTTCTAAA
>MJUU01026278.1:4421-30622 GCA_002080025.1 Modiolus philippinarum
AATATAAAGAAAATGCCATAATTAATATACATTATAAATTCTGCTTCCTGTATCATATTTAATTATTGCTGCGGTCAAGGAAGTGGCAGAACTTTTACTGGACTAAAGTAGCTTACACAATGTATTAGATTCATCGATGTCAAATGTCTACATTGTAGATATATCAGACGTGAAAACCTGACAAATATATACAATGTTGTCTTTGCACGACGGCGAGTCAATGAAAGGTAGATAGCTTGGGATGTAAATCTTAATTGCAGTAAACTGAAAGTTTTGCCACTTGCTTGACCGTAGCAATAACGAACTGACTTTCAAGAACTGATATAAGATATCGAACTTGAAAAGGAAAAAGAAAAGTAACATATCGTTGTTAACGTTTGTCGTTTGTCTTTAATTGTTGCTTTTTCTTGTGCTGTTCCTTGGTACATTACGACGTGTGCCTGTGTTTTGCCTCTTATCCTTTTTATTCTACAGGAAATTGCTTAAGTTAAAGAAAAGAGGATCAATTTTCCAATTGCTTTATAGCATGAAATCTGTGCAAATAAAGGGCTACTCGAAGCAACTTTAAGAAGATTCCAAAGACATACATGTGCATCCCGTTAAACTCCGAAAAATAGAAATTTTGGGTACCTCGGAAAAACATTTTGGGACTTTGATTTAAAAAATTGTACTAGGTGCCGAAAATGTGATAACTGAGTAGAAGGGGTACATTTAATTTAAAAAAAAATAACATTAATTTGCAGCTCTCAACTTACTGTATAGGTAAATACTGACATTCTACAATTTTGAAAAATGAAAAATTTGAAAGTAATGAAATATAAATACTTGTAAAAAACACAATTCAACACCTTTTAGCCCCTTTTCAATATTAATCATGGCCACACTACCAAAAACCAATCCCATGTGTTAATTTATCACTCTTAGGAACATTTTGTTAAGAACTAGAGGCATGAAAAATTGGGGAAGTGATTGTTTTTTTATTTTTATTTTCTCTCTTTTGTTGTTGTTGTTTTAAAGTCGCATTACAATTGTCAGGTAAATATGCCATGTAGAATTGCTTGAAAACCCAAAACATCTAGCGAGTGTTTTTATTTATAATATCATGTTTTTTTTATCTAAAAAAATTGTTCTTCACTGTTTTATCGACAGTAATTTGAATCGGGGCATGGCTACCAATATTAAAATCATATTTATGAGATAAAAATAGATTTGATTTAAAGGTTGGGAGAATCAATAAAATATCCTTGGGAGAATATATAAAGATATGATTTTCCACATAATTTGTTTTTGATTTTATACACTTTATTCAAATTTAAAATCAATAATATCAAATCGACAAATTTCCTTTCAATTCCTACTACATTTAACAATTTCAAAAAGAACATATGGAGTCTTAGACAAACCAAGTACCATCAAATGACTGTATTTTGAACCCTAAAAAGGGTCATGTCAATTGCTTTTATAACAGAAGCTATATTGAAAAAAAGATAAATATTTTATTCGTGAAATAATACTAAATTCCTTATTAAATTTGGTTTTGACTATTATATTGCACCTTTTATTTTTTTCCAGTAAACCATGTTTATCATGTATAGTCAAGGACGCATTTTGAGATATATGCATATCTCAATATACGTCCTTGTTATTGCTAAAAGGGATTTCAGCAGGGATGTAGATAACAGTTATATACTTCCCCGATTTCAGGAAACATGTTAAAGACTAGAGAACCAGCTTATCTTGCTATTACCGTGACTCAATCATCGCTGAAACCGTGGCTGAAACACATTAAAGTGTCTTTGATTTTGACAATTCTGTGAAGAGGAATATAGACGTTAACAGGACATGCCCTTTTATAAATATTTTACATTCAATAGTTGTCCTTGTTAAACATTTTCACTGTGAAGTGGTCAACCTACAGAATGACTGTATATTGTTGGATATCCTGAAGTGAACTATTTTTTCATGTGCTGTTTCATATTTGTTTTGTGACAAACATCATAGTTTACTCCATATCTCTATTTTATGTAGAAAATGAAGGCTAGTTACTTTTCCAGATCTTGTTTATTTGAACTTAATATTACAATTGGTATAATAATAAATTCTACCAAAATGCAACATACATATATGAATACTAAGAGATTCACACAAGTTTACATCAACTCATCACAATATAAACAAGTATATAAAATGTAATATTGCATAAACTTTTTAAAAATGCTGACTAGAAATAGCTATAAAAAGCATCATTTTCAACGTCTCTTGCAGTCTATAAAACATTTCAATAATTAAACGTTTCAGTAGTTTTATATAACATACAAATAATACATTTTTTCACAAGTGAAATCACTTGAATATATTATACATTTATATTAAAATGTAGGACATTGAACAGTTTATTATCTTCTTCATACAAAATTTGATCTATAGATGTATTCAGCTGTATTTGTATCCTAAGTATGCCATAATATTGGTATTATTAGTGCCTTCGATCAGTACTTTGTTTCTCAGAACTTTACTGATCATTATGCTTGTTAAAGCATCTGTCTTCCTTTTGTTTCGTTTTGACTTTGTAGTCAACAGAAATTGTTGTACAATATACATTATATACAATCGCCTGTTAACCGAATTCGATACACTTTATAAGACTGTTGTTGGTTTATCAGCCAGTTTGTATTAACATTGACGGACACATTGCCATATGGCTCTGTACCAAAGCTTGTAGTTCTTCTTTTTCTTTCCGGAGACGTCTAATCTCTGTCATTTTACGAGTGTTATCAGATTCTAATTCTTGTATCATCTGTAAAAATACAATTTCCATAAAATTATATTAAGAATGTATGTAGAAATAAATAAATGTCCAATAAGGTATATAAGAATTTGTGTCTATATAAGTAAATAAATAAATTTGTTTGCAAAAAGTAAAACTAAACATGACGAAAAGTCACAATAACAGTGACGAGGTAGATTTGTTATAACACTCCTCCTTTTGACATTTTTTCCGATGGTTTCCAACTGATTTGTCTTTTTGTCCTTTGAGTTTGGCTTTTGGAAACTCTGTTTGGTTGTTCTGTTATTACTCCCATTTATATAACCGATGAGCAATGTTTTTATTAAATCTTACTGATGACACACACAAAATGTACTGTCCTGATTAAATATAATCTTTGCTTCTGTGATTTGAATTTCTGAGCCACTGATAGTTATCTTTCCCTATGTCTCTGCATATTTCTGTTTTGCGATGTAAAAGAAATGATATATGAATAGAAGATGTAGTGATAGTTATTTTTCCCTATGTCACCATCTGCATATTTCTATGTTTTGAGATGTAATAAAAATGATATATGATTAGATATACGTACCTTTTGAAAGTATGGCCCTTTAGCACGACGTCTCTGACGAAACCTCCGTGCAGCTAATTTATTTTGTTCCCTTCTCCTGACAATTTTCTGTTTTTCATCTTCTGTCAGCTGTAAACATAAGAAAATATAATTGTGTTATTGGCTTTTTATATATTCTAGTAGTAAGCTTAATGTCAAATCTGTTATACTTCTTTTGATATATATAAATTGGGTTAAAAAGTAAATTTATCTTGAAAGTTTATAATCATTTTTATAAGTATACTGATATTTAATATTATAAAAGTTTCTACAAAAAAATTTTATATTAAAAGACTAACGTATAGAATGTAAAAACAATATTTTTTTCTGCCATTTATTGATGATTTACTGTACTTTTTGTAATAACCACATCCCTTCCTTGGTATTCTACTGTGTTTGTTACATCCTAATATAAGTAGATATACATACCTCACAAGGTGTTGAATCTTTGAACTCAACTCCCAGTTCTCCTTCGCCATTTGCTAGCCGTCTTGACATGATGGTGTACTTTAATTCTTCTTTAACAAGAGGAGTGAGAACCCCTGTTTCGAAAGCTACTAATGTAGCTTCCATTAAACTGTCTGTTTTTTCCATCTTAAATGTTGGTTGTGACCATAGGGTTGGGTAGTAATCGGCATCAACCATCTTTATTTAAGTTTATACTTATATTTCATAAGTGTTTACCTATTTAAAGGATTAAACAAATTTGGGTGCCATTTTTGCTTATTTTTGATATTGCCAAATACGTCTGACTCTACCACTTCTCAAATCCTTACTGAAGAACGATATCAATACGCAGGTATTTATACTAGTGAAGCATAGTTATGTTTCTACATGTTATGAAATACACAACAAAACGGAAAACCCCTTCTATTAATAGCAATTATATTTGTATGCTTAAGGAGAATTCAAACGACCATATTCATTAATGTTTCAATTTATCTATCCTGAAATATATTTTGAAATATATAATATGAAATTATTTTTAATATTTTTTTAATTGATCATGATGTAATTATAAATATTTACACCGCCCAAATTATGTATAATGTTACTATGTATGAATCCTTTGTCATAATGATACAACCCGATCAATGTTTGTTCCGAATGACTGGTACGAAGAAGTGAAACTAACGGTTGGGAGAAAATGAACATAAAGCTGTCATTCATACAAAATGTTTTTGTAATTAACAATTTTATTTTACTCGTATTTTTTTCTGCTCATTTTCTTTAAAATGCATTCACTCCACATCTTTCATTAGCTTGTTTCAAACATCAACCCCCTTTTTTGTATTTTTTTAAGGTTTTAATAAGTATGTTAGCCCAGAAAAAATCAGGAATATTATTGTCCAACGTGTCAGCAGCCGTAAGTACATACATGTATACTGGTGCTGTCAATTAATACAATAGCATCAGATACATAAAGTATAATGATTAATCTAAATAATCAAGGGACTTGTTGCAAGACTTCTTTTTTTTTCAATAATTTGTGTACTGATCAATTTATTTGTTTAAATTTTATTGCTATCTCTTCTTGCAACAGAAAAAGGGACAATCTTTTCAACTAAAACTTCCTTTAGATGTGTTCCATGGTTGGTAGTAAGTTTTGAATATTTTAATTTTGCATGTATAGATATAATATTTGACTATGAACAAAGTAACTAGCATGTCTGAACTTTTTGAATTGCAGGCAAATGAAATGTCTTCAAATCGCCAGAAAATAATGGTTATTAAACCAAACTTGAATGCATTTTTAGGACATACAAAAGACATTTTAAACTTTGATTGGCATAAAAAGTCAGACCACATAAAGCGAAATGTATTTATTAATGTCTACTGTGAGGAAGGATTGAAAGTCCCTCATGTCAAATTGTTTTCTGTTCATTGAACATGTCAATAAATAACTTGATCCTTTGAATTTTTCTCGTCATATAATTAAAATTACTTTTAAGTTGGAAAACATCGATTTGACAAAGATTATTTTTTGGACAGACATAATGTTAAATTGGAGGTTAAAACTCAAGGAAAAACAACACTTAGAACAAAACATCTTGCATCACTTCATAAAGTTTAATCAATATATTCTAATGGAATGATATTTTTATTACAAATTGGAGAAGTGAAAAAGACATATATGTTGTGATTATTCATGTTGAATGAGAAAACAAATGCACTACGTCTTTGGAGTTGTGATAAATACAAAGAAAAATACCGTAACTGCTTATATCTTGAATATTCTGGAAGTTTTTAAAGAATGAAAGGGAGGAAAAAATTAAAAAATGAAAACAAATTGACAAAGGTTAAAATGAATAACAAAAAATACCGAAGTTACTTTAAATTTCGTTTCTGCATATGGCCATTTCGACAACTTATGTCTCTTCAGTGCAGAGCTAATCAAAATATTTGGAAGACAATAACCCAAATATATGTAAAATACGACAGAGCACAACTTAGCAAAAAGATCTAAATGGAAAGCCAAAATCAGCTAACGACAGAGCTATGCGAGAGGGAATTACTCTTTAGTTTTAAGCATGTATTTATTTATCTATTACTATGAGGTATGAGGATGATTCATTGTTGAAAGCCTGATGGTGATTTCAAGAGGAAACAAACAACAATAAAAGCATTTTTCCATTTCATGGTTTAATCATGTATTTGTAGAGACTTTGTTTCATGTGCATTTACTCCATATCCTTTCACTGTAAATTGCGAGTTTCTAGATAAAATCGGTTTTCGGGTCAGTACGGAAGTGCTGACTATTGGGTTGGTGAAATACCAAAATACCGAAGTTGTTGTTAATTTAGTTTCTGCATATGTGCATTTCGACAACTTATGTCTCTTCAGTGCAGATGTTATCAAAACATTTGGAAATCCATATACCGGAATATGTTTGAAATCTGATAGAGAATAAATGACCAATAGAATGTAAATGGGAAAGCCAAAATCAGCTAAGGACAGAGCTATTCAAGAAGGAGATACTCCTTAGTTTTAAAGAAAATGTTCTTAAATTTAGATATTGCAAGTTTCCAAATAAAATCGGTTTTGGGGGCAGCACCGAAGTACTGGCTACTTGGGTTGGTGAATACCCTCGGGGACTAACAATCCACCAGCAGAGGGGAAAATAATATGTTTATTAAGATAGAATTAAATCATTAAAACTGTAAATTCATATATAGCAATTTTTTTAGAGAAGGCAGTGTCGGAGAGCAACTAAAAGTAAGAAAAAATTGTAGCTATATTTTTAGTCTTCCTTATAAGGTTACTAAAATATGTGTATGTAATACAGTTCAAACTTATACGAAAAATAATTGCAAACAATTGATTATTATCTACGTGTAAGTTTGCCGTTTCTCTGGTGAGTCTTACTTAAGTACTTTATTATTTTTTTGGACATTCAACATTGTGAAAAATATTTGGGGTTCTCTCCAAACTGGCTCTTTCAAAAAGAAGTATTGAGTTTCAATTCAGAAACTGTAGAAATTTTATTTTGTTGCAGGTCTGAAAATTCAGACATGACAATAGACAATTTTCTTTTCAGTTGTGAAATATTATATTCATATGTCGTGTAAATTAAAATTGTAAATGCCGAGTTAGAATTGATTAAAAGAACAAATTTAAAAAAAAATATATTAGTGGAAAAGAATTGGTTACTGTTACAAGAAGAGAGGCCGTAAAAATAAATGAAGAATTATATCCATTGATGATACTGTTTGATCCCATATATTCCAATAATTACAAAAACTACAAAGTTGTGATACGAAAATACACAAGTTGCATAATTAACAGTAAATTTTGTATTGCTATACACGTGTTTCAATGAGTAATCTCTCATCAGCAGCATTATATAATTTGTAAGGAAAGCCATAATCCATTATAATTTATAAAACATGCCTTTTTCAATTTCTGATATCATCTAACAGACACAATTATATTATATATATTTTTTTTATTTTTGTTACTAAAGATGAGATGAATTGATTCAGACATACACGCAAGTCCACTGAGGTGTTGCCCTGTCCACACCACCAATTATCTTGAAAACTATCAGAATCACCACCCCTCAACTAAATGTATTTCATAACTTACTCATAGCAGTCCACTTTGTTGGTACCCCGCCTCTTAAAACAGTGGAGTTGTCACAGATGTCACAACAGCGATGGTTCGAATCCCGGAGAGGGAACTACCAAATATTTGCTGATGCAAATTTGCAGATCTAACAATGTTAAAAAATGGATAACAGAAAACACCTACAACGGCTGAAAATTATAATTACATGCAAGAATTTGCAAGGGAACTACACAAGAAAAATACGTATAAGACAAAAGACAAACGTAGACAACGATAGGAACTCGGGACAGCCGCACTTGGTACCGGCACTAGCAAAAGCCAGCTGTAGGGTTAAACCGGTTTATGGGTACCCAAACCTCCCCTTTATCTGTCCCGTTTCCCTATAGTATAAAAACATACGAATAAAACCCAATACAGGTAGACTACTAACTCCATGACCACAATCTTGAAAGGAGAGAAAAAGACAATGTTTGATTTGCATCTTTCGTATCAGTCAGTTAAGTAGTTCCATCTCCAGGACTCAAACCTTTTCTGTTGTGACTTCTATGGGTCACCTCCTGCACTTCGCCCAGCGCACTACAGTTATATGACATGTGTGAGTTCGCAAAGCAAATTTTCCGTGTGGATTTCAAATAAATGCAATCAATCTTTAAAAAAAGTCTCTAGAATTTATTTGTTGTCCGGTTTTAGAACTTTTTATACTGTTAAAGAGGGCTTAACCTACAGCTTCTGTCAGTAATTTAGAAATAATTTTATGTTCAATTATTCTCTTATTGTGACTATCTGAATAAAGATCGAATTTTCATCGTCACAGTTTATTATATAATATATAGCAAATCTTTGTTGTAAGGCAAGGACCATTTGATTTTCAGGGAGGGGGGGGCTGGGATTTTTACCCGAGCCGGAAATTTTTTTTTCAGGGGGGGACTGGGATTTTTACCCGAGCCGGATTATTTTTTTCTGCTCTACACTATGCTAGGAAATTTTGTTGAGCCAGGCTATTTTTTTCTGATGGACAAAGTCAGAGCCAGATTATTTTTTTTTCAACCAAGGTGCTGGTCAGAAAATTTTTTGGGCAAAAATCGGGGCCAGAAATTTTTTTCTAAAAAATAACACCNCCCCCCCCCCCCCCCCCACCCCCCGAAAATCACATGGTCAATACCTAAATTTGTTGACATGTTCAATCGTTAAAAAACGTAATTTATTGAACATACAAGTATTTCAAAAGAAAAAGTAGAAGCTGTTGGTCAAGTTCTTTTCAGCAGCATAAGAAATATCAAAATTGGACCAGAAATGAATTCCAGAGAATGTTTTGAACAGTGACTGTTTTTACTTGAAATACACCGGGAAATTTTGCTTTGCGAACTCACTTATGTCACATAACTGTACACCAGTCGGCTATCTGGGCTATATAAAGTATAGCATTCGATAACAAGGTGATGCCTACTTATGATGAGATATAACTATATATAGTTATTACTCGTGACAACATACAATGATTGATGAATACCAAAAGTTCCCTGGGATGGTTACCCACAATTCCGAGAATAACATATTAAGTCTCATCATAATTGCTGAAGATGTAAAAATATTGTTTGTCTCTTGTCCTTATTCTTGCTTACCTTCCAACAAGGGTAAACACATATATGAAAGTACAATATATCTTCGATCGATTTAATCAGTTTGCTTCAAAGTTGGGCAGCATCTCAGCAGCAACTGCTATTGAAATAAAGTAAACTGACAAAGGTATCATCAGCAATGTCAAGAAGTTCTTCTAATGACCGTAATCGGTAAGTTTTTGAAACGTCATTTTTAATTCTTTGTAATTTGATTTCGGCGTAGGTGAGAATTTAAGTCCTTTTGATCAACTTTAATTCCGTCCCCAGATAAGTTGTTCTCGGGGGATTTATCATATTTGGTTCTGTGTGTTCCATATCATAGACCTTTTTATATGACCTGGTTCTAAAAACTGTTTGTTCACTCCTGACTTTACCTTTCATAACTTAAATTATTTCTTTGCAAATGTCTGTCTTCATTAACCGGACTCAGATTAATCATGTTATTTTCTAAAGCCTGGTGTTCTTCATTGTTTATAATTTTTTAAGTGTTCTTGGAAACCGTTTCTTACATTCTGACTTCTGCTTGAAAATGTATTACTCGACCGACTTAAAGAATTGTTTCTGCTTTCAAAATCAATGTTTCTCCTTCTAGGTTATGTCGGTTTAAACTTCCTTTAACGGTTGTTTTGATTATAAATTCTTTGTCAATCTTGTCCTACCTTGTCTTGTGTGTAAGTTTGACAGTTTCCATTTTTGTTCAAAAAGGGGTTTTCGGACGTAAATTCCTGTACAAATTGCCATAGTCATCTAATCATTTTTTCGGACGTAAATTCCTGTACAAATTGCCATAGTCATCTAATCATTTATTTCGAAAACTATATATACATCGATTCGTCTTTTCTTTGATACATTTTTTTCGTTGTGTTCTGATCCGAGTTTAAAAAGATCAATTTCCGTTTTCATTTTGTCCAATGACTTTTTTGCGCGGTCTCATTTGAATTTCCGGTTTCGATAGTTTCAGCTTTACCATATTTTCAGTATATTCCAAAAAAAAATCTTATTCCAAATATATATCTGTATAGAAAACATAAAACATAGCAACAACACCTATACTACAGTTGTGCTAGATCCAATCGGATACATACGATGCGACCTAGTTATAAACTTCAATTGGCTTTGGGATCCAATGACCTGAAGATTTTACAATTATACTGGCCTCTCACTGATGCTGCCGATGTCTACTGAAATCCATGATGATTCATTACCAAATCCTTCGGGAAATTTTGATTTTGATTTTTATTCCGTAGTGCGACAGTGTTTTACCAGCAGACTAGGCTTCTTGAGCTATCCGGCAGTTTAGCGGCGAGCACTTCTCGACCCATCTTTCTAAATTACGTTTTGTCTATTCTTTCCTTTTCAAGATTGTGGTCTTAGAGTTAGTGGTCTACCTGTATTGGGTTTTATTTGTATGTTTATTATACTATAGGGAACGGGATAGAGAAAGTACATCGGCAAACGATTACCGAAGCAAGAACGAGGCAAGGGGAAATTCTAAAATCATAAATCCAAAATCACGGCAATACACAGCAACACGAATTGAAAGGGGAGGTTTGGGTACCCATAAACCGGTTTAACCCTACTGATGGCTGTTGCTAGTGCCGGTACCAAGTCCGGCTATACAGAGTCCCTATCGTTATCTATGGTTGTCTTTTGTCATTTTATTTTTATTTTTTCTTGTGCAGTTTACCTGGTTGATTGTGACATGTAATTGTAATGTTCGGCTATTGTAAGTGCTTCCTGTTATCTTTCCTTCATTAATTTTTTCACCCCTTTAATCACAACTACAGTGTGGAGTTGGTAAAACTATTTCCCGTGATTGTGGTGTTTAAGGGCTTTTTCACAAGTTACAGAATGCATTAGCAATGACCGTGCATTTGGAGTTGCAGTGTCATGATTTGTTAAGTTTTATAAAATAGATATTTTTGACGTTCATGGTACAGTATACATACAATTTAAGAAAACGCTCTATCAAATCCACGACTGCCTCTTCACATTCGAATTTAACTTATCTACCTGTTTCGGCACTTGATCCTGTAGTAAGGCTTACTCCTGTTAAAATACCTAAATTATGTCAATCCATACAAACATCCAGATACACATAGGCTTCTGTGATTAACAAGAGCAATCGTGGATTTTCTAGAATTCAAAAGTGCGACGCCAGGAAATGCGCCACTTGTCCTCGCCTCGTCCAGGAGAATATTGTAATATCAAATGTCAATGGCAGGAAGTTTACCATCAAATTCCCTGTTGACATCTCCTGACAAACACCAGCCTGGTTTATTTGATCACCTGAACTAAACCAGGCTGTGGAATTAAATACGTAGGTGAAACTGGTCGTCCATTACAGTGACGTACCCAGGAGCTCCTGTATCGCAGTCGTTTCCCGGGAAAGTATAGATCTTACATATATCAGCATTGTTCCATTTATAATCATGTCAGAAAATATATTAAAATTCAACCATTACAAATTGTTGGAAAATCCCCTGACCAATCCAAGAGAGAATTTGTAAGATCAAGAAGAGAATGTGAATTGTCTTGGATACAAAAACTTTAGAAAGCTTATCCTTTTAGGTTTAAACGACAACATCATGGGTCAAGGAAACATTTCTCTGCGTGCTTCCATTGACATCATGAGTATCTCTTCTCCGAAATTACACCATTGCAAGTCACATGGCCGAAGAGTGAATTACAACATAAAAAACAAACGTAAAACCTCGTATAAATGTTTAAGATTTATATACCGTTTTCAAAAACAATGGGCGGCATGGCTCGTTTACTAAACTTTGCTCAATTTCTGTTAATCAACGTTACAAAATTTCTTTGGAATGTGATACCATGTCTGTAAATAGCCCGATCTATGAGTGTTCGAAAATAATTGATGTTTTCTGCTATCATCGGCTTTATCCGAGAATCGACAAACCCGATGAACATGTTAAACAATTTTTTGAAAATTTAATTTATAAATAAAGGAATTGATTTAATCGACATCGCAGGCATTTTTCGGGACCCAGATATTCAAAAACTTGTTCCCGTTTATTTTGACAACCAGGACATGCCTGTCATTTCCCTCTCTTACAAAAAGCCTACTAGAAGTGTTTTTTCAATTACTCTTCTATAATCTGTGATGCTAATTTCGAAAAGAACTACCCCAGCAGCTGTTCAACGTCACCATATCGCTATGACCCATGTGGACATGTATTAACGGGGAACTTGAACATCATCGACGATAAAGAAGTTAGAAAATTCTTTGGAAAGGGGCCTAAATATCGCCCACCTTCAAAAATAATCTTGCAAGCATGTTTTGATATTATTAAAGACGCAGTTGCCAATTATTGTTTTAAATGGTGGAAACGAGATAGTGCAGACAAACACGCACTCAAAAAGTTCAAAGATAGAATTATTACAAAAGTCACCAACAGAATAAATTTTTATAAAGATAATTATACAGAGTCACCCCTAAGCTGTCTGTAAACAGAATTAAGTTAAAATTAAGAGATCTTAGCAATAAATATGTTTTTGTACCAGTCGATAAAGCGTCCAACAACGTTTCTATTTCAAAAACGAAAAAAGAAATATTATATTGATGTCCAACAAAATGAATTGGCAAAGTCTGACACTTTCGAACGTACTAATTTTGACGAAAAAACATTAACCATATGCTCCAAGTTCCACCTAAAGATAACACCTTGCCTACTATGTACTGGGTTCCTAAGCTTCACAAAAATCCCTACAAACATCGTTTAATTTCGGCGTCGAGTAACTGTTCTACCACAAATTCATCCATTTAACAAGTGCATTTACATGTATTAAAGAGTTATCAAATACTGTGAAAAAACTTATCAAAACTCTGGTGTAAATTACTTTTGGAGTGTAAAAAATTCAATTAAAGATTTAGATAAACTAAAATCGAATACAAAGACCGGTTTCGTCTATTGACATTTATGATTTTTCTACACTTTATACTACCCTTCCACATAAATTGATTAAATCTAAATTGGGACAACTTATTAAATGGTCTTTCATATTTTCTGGTCTAAAATTTATTTGTTGTAATAAAAAGCAAGGATTCTTCTCTAACATCACTTGCAAAAATTATTGTTCCTGGACCTGCGATGACATGATTAAGGCACTGAATCTTTTGCTAGACAACATTTTTGTTCGTTTCTGCAACATCGTCTATCAACAGGTCATTGGAAATAACATGGGTACAAACTGTGCACCTCTCATTGCAGATCTTTCCCTATTCTGTTACGAACGGGGCTTATTGATAAAACTACAGGTTGGAACCATACAAAACAGTGATCAACTTATTTCAATTTTCAACGATAACAGCAGGTATATCGACGGTATCCTTACTATTGACAATCCCCAGTTTTTAGACTATGTCAACCTCATTTACCCGCAAGAACTGAAACTTGATAAAGCAAACAATGATTCTAAATACTGTCCATTTCTCGATCTAACTATCATCTTTGTCTCCTTATTTATGATAAAAGGGATGATTTTGATTTCATTATTACTAATTTCCATTTCCTTGATGGCGACTTTCCTGCAGCACCATCATACGGGATGTATATATCTGAACTGGTACGATTCGCACGCGTCTGATCTACTCTTGACGACTTTGATGACCGTAACCTTACTATCACATCCAAACTATTACAACAATGTTACATGTTTCATAGATTGATAAACACTTTTAAGAAATTTTATAGAAGATATCAACATTTGGTATCTAAATATAATGCGACTCGGAAACAGCTTGTTACTTGATTTTGATTATTATTCCGTAGTGCGAAAGTGTTTACCAGCTACGTTTTGTTTATTCTTTCCTTTTCAGTATTGTGGTCTTAGAGTTAGTGGTCTACCTGTATTGGGTTTTATTTGTATGTTTTTTATACTATAGGGAAACGGGATAGAGAAAGGGGGGTTGGGTACCCATAAACCGGTTTAACCCTACCACTGGCTGTTGATAGTGCCGGTACCAAATACGGCTATTCCGAGTCCCTATCGTTATCTATGTTTGTCTTGTAATTTTATTGTTTTTCTTGTGCAGTTTCCTGGTTGATTGTGACATGTGATTGTAATAATCGGCCATTGTAAGTGTTTCCTGTTATCTTTCCTTCATTAATTCAGTAAATAATACAAAAATAACTTTATATTTCAACCATTGTCTGGTCTTTTCAAAACACAATGTAAAATATATAGATACAATAAACTATGTTCAAAATTTACACTAAGTAATTCTAGACGTTATTCAGAATCCATCACATCATGGAGTCTGATAACTGAATGTGACTACAAGTGAAATATTGTAGTTGATCTTGGTACATGTGCCAACAATCAATAAAGGGCTACGTTGAGCGCGGCATGAGACGACTGCTGCAAGTCGATCACTGAAAACCGAACGATTGTAAGTTAAAGTGAATGTGGACACAATATAGAGCTTGACACATTAATTAGATGGACACAATAAGGAGCTTGACATGGTAATTAGCTGAAGACAAATTGAGAAAAATTAAAACAGGCACTCGGAAACGGTAAGAGCTACACAAAATAAGTCACTCATAACTGAAAGCTTACATCTAAAGGAATCCAAAGAAAAAAATCCAATGAAATCTTGATGAAATATTAAAATTTTAGGTAATTAATTTTGGCCCTATCTGGTCCCTTATAACATGGAAACTGTAAGAGCTACGCTAAATCTTTTGGCATACTTCTGATTGCTTATGTCAAGAGAATTCAAAGAAACAACCCCCACATAAATCCAATAATTTTTTTTACATATTTTGAAAATTGCAATTTTGGACCCTTTGACTCCTAATAGCTTGGAAACGGTAACAGCTATTTAAATCTGAGGGCAAACTACTTATAGCTTACAACAAGAGGAATCCAACGAAAAACAAATCCGACAAAAAATAAAAATTGTTGAGGTAATCTGGACATTTGCAATTTTGGCCCCGTTTGGCCCCTCATAGCTTGGAAACAAGATATCTAGAATCTTATAGTTGAGCACCTGGTTAATTTTTCACAAGGAATCCAATGCAAAAAAACTGCATCAAAATCGGACTTAAAATATAGAAATTAAAAAATTTTTGAAATTTACCCCTTTTGGACCCCATTTATCGCATGAAAGGTACATGCAACATGAAATCAGTTGCATACAACAGATTAGAAATTTTCTCAGGAACACACAGAAAGAAACCTCATCAAATTCAGATATATAATAAATATTCTACAGCTAAATATATGAAAACACCAAATATGGCCCTTTTTTGCCCTTTTTCAGAAAACGCTTTGGCCCACAATGATCAAAACTTACACAAGCCTTCCTTTTTGGCCAAGAAACATTGTGTTAAAATTTGGTAAGGATTGATCAACTAAAACTGAAGTTATTAACCAAAAGCAAAAGTGACGGTGACAGCACCAATATATTCCATTCAATTTTTATATTCAAACAGGATGAGACTTTTCTATCCATGACTTTCTTTAGCCTATCTCTTTGTCTCTGTCCATCGTCGATTTTGGTCAGCTGATCTGTACATACATGTACTTTGTTACAATCGTAGATTGCGGTATCACCCGTTTACCGAAAGCTATATTTTATAGCCTAGGTATAGCCTAGTGGACTAGGGCGCTGGAAGAAATGTAGGCAGTGTTACCATAGATGTCATACAGCGATAATTCGAATTCCACAGAGGGTACTACCAAAAAATTCGTTGGCGCAAATTTGAAGCTCTTTCAATGTTTGGCTGATCTTCAAACGAATAAAAAAAAATAAAAAAATAAAAAGAATGATAAAGATTTCTTATCAGGAGCAACGGAATTAACTTTAATTTTCCATATATCAAATTAACAAAAAATATGAAATGTGTTATCAAAGACACGGAGTACATTTTAATGACAGAAGTGGTCATCTCAGTACTAAAATTTACGACAAAAGGGACGATGTTTCACAACTTTGATTCGTTACGCGAGAGCTAGCACAAATTATACAGACTTTCTCATTAGACATAGTTATCTCCGCAACCTCCTGATTAATCAAGGCTTCAAAAAATTCCTTCTCATACGATCATTAAAAATTATTTTGTGGAACAATTTGAAGTTTTGGACCGAACTTGATTCAAGATTCTTTTTTTACTTAGCACTAAGATGATCATTGTTTTTTAACTGTCTACGACCTTTCAAAAGCAATTGCTGTTGAGTTGCTACCGGACACTAGCGCAATGATATGGGCGCATTAACAACTCGGTTTGGTAATTTTGCTATTACCCCTATTTAAGGTAGATGGGAACTTTTTTTTCAATAGATTTTTTTTTCTCTTGGGATTTCCCGCGTTTTTTGGGGTATCTTCTATCACGTCCGCGTTCGTCAAGTGGACATAACTCTTGGGATTTCCCGCGTTTTTTGTGGGTGTTTTCTATCACGTCCGTGTTCATCGCGGCAATTCATATGGTTGTTAAGCACCTTGTTGGTTGCTAAGTGCCTTCTATCACGCCCGCGTTCATCAAAGGGAGATAACGCGGACGTGATAGAAAACACCCACAAAAAACGCGGGAAATCCCAAGAGTTATGTCCCTTTGACGAACGCGGACGTGATAGAAGACACCCCAAAAACGCGGGAAATCCTAAGAGTTATATCCCTTTGATGAACGAGGACACGACAGAAGACACCCAAAGAAATACAATGACAACGACAACTTACGGAAACATCCGAACGACCACGCCCGAGTCGTTCCGACTAGGGAAAATACCCGACTTCCAGTCTATACCTGGGGCTACGCCCACTTCCGGTCGCGTATGTACACTATAGTAAGGTCATACAACACCCTGTGGGGTCTTGTACTCTTTCAACACGTCATTTCCGGTTAAAATGGCTACTTACAGTAGATACACACCCACTTCCGGTTTATATCCGGGGACACGCCCACTTCTGGTCGCGCATGCGTTATGAAATAAAGTTATTTAACATCCCGGCGGGGTCTTGTACTCTTTCAACACGTCATTTCCGGTCAATAGGCCCGTATAGGGCTTCAAAAAGGGCTCCTTCCGGTTGCGCATGCGCAGTATTGACATGTCAACATCTGGTCACGTGAATTCGGTCACGTCATTTCCGGTCTACGTCACTTCCGGTTATGTCACATCCACCTCCTCAAATCCGACCCGAACTGTGCCCATATACTACTACCGTGCTTGTTTTTAAAATAACTGATATCAAAATGATTAAATATTTCTAAAGAATATTTAGGGCAAAACAGGTATATTGTTGATTTCTTTAAAACTATTCCATAGATTTCTTTCTACTTTATTCATGTGTTAAACCTTTGAACATACTTTCAAAAAATATAAAGAAAAATGGGGGTCACCGACTTTGTTTTTCTTATAATTTGTAAAATGTGGATTTTCATAGCGATAGCTATGTAAAATATTTTTATCAGATTGTCTCCCTTTTTCAAAAATACTCTTCCAATTTATTCAATTATAAAGTTACCATACCACGTCTAATTAGATAAAGACATGTGAAGTCAAGTCCGTGTAGGTCCTTTGCATATTGAATTATGGATATAGTATTGATTGATTCATTACAAATAAAAATATTTGCATATTTAAACAGGAAATAATACCATAACAGTATAAATAACAAATTCAAAATGGCAGAAGACTACCGATCTACCTTAAATAACTACATCTGATTGAATCATTTATAGACCAAATTGCAAATTCAGTAAATCTCTGCCCACCGTCAGTTCGTATATCTTTTGTCAGCTTCTGTTTTAAAGAAAAAAAAAACAATGTAAGGAAACAGACACAATATTGTTTACATTCATACACAATGTAGCGTTTTGTCATCTTTTTACAAAGGAACTGTCAGTCAATCAATGAATCAGTCACAACATTACTGCATTTGATTGGTCACGAAAGCCAGGTAAGGACACATTTATTGAATCGACCCTACTAATCAATGTAATGCAACAGTGAACGAACAATTCTAGTATACAGCAAATTCTATAATAATCCTAAATTAATTTTGCTTCATATGTATGATCCAATAAAATCATTTTTTTTAATTGAAAGGTACTGTAAATACAGTCATTTTAATGATAAATATGAATTTTGCAAAAACTTATCATTAGTATGACGTAAATACTTGTCATTTTGTACAACACTAAAGGAAGTTGATGTTTTTTTGACATGATTAATAATTTTGTATTCAACTTGGCTGTTTCCTCTCGTTATATTTATGCACAGTAATACTTACAGTAGAGTTATCGAACACAGGAAATACACTTTTACATACAAAGTCCATAGCATCTGAAAAATGTAGATATGTCAAGTTATAAAGCTATCTTTTTATATAACTATATATAAAAACACTTCATGTTACAAACAAATTATAAATTGTCGTTTTAAATGTTTATGTTTGTAAGAAAAAGGATTAACCTTTCATTTCCTATCTTGAATTCGTCCAAAAATTCCAGGTTTACCTCTAAATGTCTATCAGTAGTTATTTGAACTAATCTTCCTCGACTATTAGGATTACCCAACACTCTGCATAAAAATAATATTGCAAGTGAATGCATCAACCTCCCTTTAGTTATCACTGTCCCTTTATAAGGAACTAACCTTTCAAAATTAATGTCCGTACAAAAGTATCTCTATTTAATTTTTATCAAACTCTGTAAAATCTTTTTTTCTTTACTAAAAGCATAAAAGAAAGGCAGATGTACAACGTTTTAACATGTTTATTAATTTAACCTTTACCTGATGCCTAACTAATAATCAATGGAAGACAATGCATATTTACGCAGACAAATGGATACAGAATGTCGGTATTATACATTTCCTTGTATCAAATTAAATTTAGTTTTTCGTTCACATTTCTTTTCAACACAGTTCCAAGAAATAACATGGAAATGATCATATCGATTCCACATTGAGTATGTTAATAGGATCTTCGTCTCTTGCTCTGCAGGCACGACCCAACATGGTATGACTGTACCGACATTAAATACTCACAAATCCTTTATAACATATAGTTCCAAGAAATAACATATATATGATCGCATACAGTGAAACTTGATTTAAGAGGTCAACCTTGGGAAGAAGTGGAACTGACCTTTTAAGCTAGGTGGCCTTTTAATTAAATCAGGTTTGGGTACCCATAAACGGTTTAACCCTACCGCTGGCTCTTGCTGGTGCCGGTACCAAGTCCGGCTATCCCGAGTTCCTATCGTTGTCCATGTTTGTCGTTTGTCATTTAATTGTCTTTCTTGTGCAGTTCCCTGATTGATTATGGCATGTGATTGTGGTTTTCGGTCATTGTAAGTTTTTTCTGTCATCTTTTCTACATTTCTGATTTGATATAAAATATACTATTAAGGGAACTATGAATGGTGACCTTTAAAAAATTGAAATTTTTGTTCAAAGTATAGGTTCAACAAAGGCGAATTGGTCAAATGTAGCATAAAATACAATAGACTTTGTTGAGATTATCTTATATCAATATCTATTTAAAGTCTATTATGATATATTTCGGACTAAAAGAACTTCATATTTGGAAGATAAAACGATTAATTAGGAGGACAATTTATATTCAAATCCATCTAAAACTAAGATAAGAAAAATACTACTATGTAGTATTGTAGCGAATTTTGAATTTTGTGCTTCACAGAAGAATAAGCCATTGGGTATTAATTTTTAAATCACTGCCAGTTCAAATTTATGCTTCAAACAGATCTGCAGTTTCTTGTTTACAAGTACAAGAAATCTTTTTCAATGTAGTTGCAATACCAAGGTAAATGATACTGCAGAACTGCAATACGTCAGTAGATTATTTACATTTTATTGTATCTATAATTGAAGGTACTTAAATAGGAATTGAATACACATCTGGACTTCCTATTATTTTGAAATAGATTACTTTAAATAGATATAAAGATCTATAAAAGTATTTATATTTATTCATTCGATCATTGGAAAATGGATATGGCACATGCATTACCTATTGCAGTAATTATTACCCAAGGTTTGTATAATAAGCATAAATGTTATTTTTGTCTTTTTTTAAATTTTGAGTGAATTGAAAGTAAACTATATGCCTCTAATTGTATGACAATTCATCGACAACTTGGAATAGGAAGCATTTCATATATTTGTGAAGATGCCTAATACTAAATGAGGATAATAATACGACAAGAATTGTAAAGAGCCGAAATCCACAGGGCATAAGGACAGAGCAGGTGTAAAACTATGGAAAAAAAATATCAGTCGCAATTGTCCTGACCTGGTACACGTATTTCAAAAGAAATGGTGGGTTAAACCGATTTTCTTTTGGCACACTAAACCTCTCAATCCATTACGATAGAGTCCGGTAGCGACTCGACAGCAATTACTATTGAGATGTCATAGACAGTGAAAAGTAGTATTCAGCCCAGTACTAAGTAAAACACGAATCTTGAACTACTGTAACTAATCTTGTTGTTTTGTTTCTGTTCAACTTATTTGTTCTTTTTAGTTTTACTTTAATTTTATTCTCTTGCATTATTCAATGATTTTTGTTGTGTGTGTTTTTTTTTAATATTTTTCTTTGTTTTTTTCCTCATTAAGTTATAGTATTTTAGGTGTAAATATTTTGGTAGAGACATTTTCAAGATTAAAAATTAGTTGGCAATCACTAATTTTCTTAGAAACAATTAATTATATGCCTTGGCAAGCCATTTAGATAACGCCGAGTTAACTTATTTCCAGTTTTGTTCTGTCCAGAGTGCATCAAAGCATGGGATCTAGTTTTTCGTGGAGCCAGTGGAATACTCGGAGGTGAAAACAACATTTATGATCTGTGGGTTTCCCAAAATGTGTCCAACATTAACAATGTGATGGCGAAAACCATTGGATCGGGGTCACGTTTACATTACAAATCAAAAATCGTTGAACACTGGGATGATTACCATATTTACAAGGTAAAATTAGTACTCCGACAAAGCAATATTACTATTTTAAAAATTTACGGTTAGTTATTTGAGAAAGCGAGACAATGCAATTGATAAAGTGGCAACTTCAAGATGAAGGAACAACAATAAAAGTGTTTTTTTTTGCCTTGAATTTGTAGAGACTTTGTCTCATTTGCATTTACACCATATCCCTTCATTGCTTATAAAGAGGTAAAAGCACGAAGAAAGGAAGACAATACATTGATAAAGTGGTAAAGGCACTACTCGGCAATATATTATTACTACACTGGCAAAGTAAAATATTGCTACATTCACAAGGTAACATCTTTCAAATAATCTTGAAAAAAACTAAATAAACAGCTTTACAGAAAGCTAAACATTAGTTAAGAAATTATTTTTGACATTTCTTAAAAATGAATAATTTGCTCGAAATGAACATGAAAAAGAAAGATCTGTGCAAAATTGATATGGAGATGAATTTTTCAAATAATCGCTTCCTTGTCTGAAGTGACAGATTACAATATTTCATACAACGCTCTTGAGATCAATTAAATGTAATTATGTATTTCTTCGATAAGTAAGAGAAGTGTTAATTTACATCATAAAAGTGGCAATTAAAAGTTTTGTAATTATTTTGAAGAAAGCTTTCAAAAAGGACTGGAAAAAATATGCAAAAGTCGTCGACCATTATTTGACAACTGGTGCTTAAATATTTATATTTTTTCTTTCTAAATGAATGCTATACCTTAGATTACTGGTAGTACCTTTGTTTCACTTCGAAAAGAAGATTCTTGTGTCTTAAAATATATCGAAAGAGGCTTATGTCTTAAAACATCAGAAAACTTCCCAAATGAACCATATTAAGTACTCAAAGTAGAATCTTATCGACAAAACAAAGAGATTCATATTCTTCACATTTTCCTTCAATTTTGTGAGGCTGTTTTCATACTAAGGTTTAAATGTTTTTTATATTGGTTATTGTAGTGCTACGTATATCAGCATTCCAAAAATCGCAAAAGTGTTTCAAGCACGGGCGAAATATTTAAAAAAAATATATAGAAAAATTTTGATTTTAGAATGATGAAGGTACAAGCAAATTAAGATAGATAATTTTAAACTTTTTTAACCTTATAATAGGGCACGTAATTCTTGTTTAATTTCAAAAATTACGGAGACATTAATTATACCTAGAAATTGCACTTTTTCTTTATTATTGGTCTTTCAAATTCGCACTGAAAAGACATAAGATGTCAAATTTCGCCGATTTAGAAGTCGTTGGCCATATTTTCTGAAGTGTATACTAAAATTCTTTAATTGGTTTAAGCTTTACATTACCGGTATCATCTGGCGAAAAACCATTATTTGCAGTTACGGTCAGACTCCACTAAATATTTTCCATAGGCGGCCATTATAACGTTTTGTAAATTTTCAAAATTACATTTAGTTCACTTAGTGCGACGATATGATTTTCTCAATGTGGCACGTCTGCCAAGTAACATATCGAAGCGATGACCCAGCTTTAAAGTCTAATAAGAAATTTCTATCGCCTCATTCAACTGGGGTGTGCAAATTATCAATTTTCCCTTTCAGATCCTTGCGCATACGTGTCATCATTGATGAGGCTTCAGTACTTTTTCCATGCAATGAGGCTGACTGAATCAAAATGCTTGTCAATCTGGAAGTGTTTCATGATCACAAGAGCGTTTAAGAATTATTGACAGTTTTATTCAAAGCGAAAGTAGCATGCATTTGTTTATATAAGTACTATTTTTGACTATGACAGCAGCTGATTGGTCATTTATTAGAGTCTAACCTTACGTTACCCATAGTGCCCCAGTTTCTGAATTGGCCATCTGCAGAAATCAAATTTATAGTACTTTAGTTATTTAGACATTTATATACAATACAATACAATAGTTTTATAAATCCAATCATCGGTCATCTCTGACATATATTCACACATACACACACAAAAAAAAACATTACAGAGTAAATCATTTACAAAACCATGAATATACTGGAATTATTTACAGAAGCAAAGCTAGATCGTAACTCAAAACACTGGTATACATATGTGGAAAATATACTGATTATTGCTCATCAACCATTCAATAGAAAAAAGAAGGGAAACGGGGAATGTGTCAAAGAGACAACGACCCAAAGGGGAGTAATAACAACTCAAAGCCACCATAAGATCTTAATTGAACGGTGAGAAAACCCCACACCCAACGGTGGGTCGGAGTCGGCCCCTGAATAAAGAGTAATCAAGTTCAGCGAAATAAACATCATAGACATGAAGTAAACTAACTAGAAAATAATAATAAGTTTTTTATGATTTGACATATTTTCATAATTCTTATTATAGATATTTAAATTAGTTTCAAAATATTTACATTGAATATCATATTTTGAACAGTGAAACAGAAAATGTAACTCATTTTCTACAATTCCAGATGTACACATCTTACATTTTCGGTCTTTTAATTCAATTTGTTTGTATCTACCAGTTTCAATTTCTAAATTATATATAACGCCACAAACACATTTTGAATGTCGCAATCCTCAGATGTAATAATTCGTCGGTAACGTTTTCGAATTTTATCGTGAATTCTTGTAGTCAAGAGATGATACTTACAATCCTTATAATTCCGAAAGGGGGCAAAAAACATAGTCACTCTTGTTTTTATCACTTTGCAATTAAATGTATATAATCCGCTATAGAAATCTTGTCATAATTTTTTTTTCATTTTATTTATCAAATTAGATTTTGAGTGAGTGGTCTTTCTCACAGCTTTTTTGTTTTGAAGTCAATTTATGCCACATGATAAACTACATTCTGACCAAATTTTGAATTACATTTTCTAAAAAGAATAGTATTTTCCAACAACTAGATAAAACTGTCAGTTTACAATAATGGCACAGAACAAGCATTCTTCATCTTTAATGGTACTAATACAGACAAAACATCATGGATGTCACCAACACGACTCATAGCTAGTTCATACATTGGACTGAAGATATCAACATTTAATTCATTTTCAGTAGACGGGTAAGTAGTATGATACTAAAAGCAAATATTACTGGAGAAAATAATAACAAAAGCAATTCGTGAACAAGTAAAAGGTACAAAAAACTAGAGGCTCACCCGTGAGCCTGTATCGCTCACCTAGTGGCTACTGATCAAATAAGATTTCCAACAGGTTTAAACGGTCAATCTGAAGTCGGTCATCTGACAGATTATAGTCATGTAAAATTGCCTATAAAACACATATTCGAAGATCAGGACTGAAAGAAAAGCAAAGTAATGATACTCCTCGAAAGAAAACGTACAATTTATTATTTTAAAACGAATGAAGATGCCTTAGGCTAAAACTTTCTTGCTTTTTGACAGAATGGAAAGGTCGAATCATAATCCATTCATATCGCAAAGCAAGCTAATTAACAGTGAAATAACAAAATGAAAATCCGATTTAATGTTATACCTTATTAGCAATACATATAAACACGTCAGCAAAAGAATTTTGAAATGGTAATTCAATTTAAGGTGATAACCACACTTTGTTGAAGAAATCTGTCCAGCTTTACTGTCGTTATGGTGTGCTGCATTAAACAAGAAAGTGGATGACAGTTGTCAAGGAAGCAAGACATTAAGAACTGATTATTTTATTGTGTATACGAGATATTGAGAAGGGTCTATTCACTTATGCATTTTCTCATCTTTTGTTAGCAGCGCAAGTGTTTCTCTAAAATTGATGAAACATCAAACGTCTATCGGGGTATTTGCCAAAAATACAAGTCTTTGGTCTAAATTTCCCTCGTCTTTCAGGCTCGGGAAATTTTACCGTCCCGCGACTTGTATTTTTGGCAAATACCCCTCCTTATCATGATATAATCTGTTCATTATTTCACTTTTTGTTATACTGTACTTACCATAGCGTAAAAAGATATAATATTGCTGATTTTCTTATGTTTATTTCGGAACCAAATTTTAACTTTACAGTTTGCAAGTGGAAAGCTCCCCAGTCGACATCTATAAATTGAGAAATAAAATGAAATAAGTATAGTATACAATTTATTAAGGCTTGATAAGGTAGAATTCCATGGTGGTTTAATAAATATGAAGACAGGCATAAAAATGCATATGCAAATGTTGCTTTATTTAGGAAGCAATTTATTGGCATTTTAAAGTTTTTAATTGTCTACCCTAGTTTGATTAAATGTACCTTATTCATTCTAATTCCTTTGTTTGAACCTTTTTCTATCTGTTCACTGCACTTACTTCACATTTCTATGTATTATTTTAATAAGGCAACCTAGCTCTTGCCAGAAAAAAACTAGATGTTGTCGGAAACTACAGCTATCCCCGCACTCCCTGTTTGACACAGAAAACAGTTCTTAAACACCCTGGGTATAATTTTTTTTTATTATTTTTTAAATCTATCTATTGATAGTCATTATCGTTACTAAAAGAATTCTAGGATATATGGTTGCTAAGTAGAATTCCAAAAAATAAGTGGTCTAAGAGACTTTCAGGAAATTTACCAAGATTGGAATCAATATTTTTGAAATCCAGTTGATGAAAATGTGTTTCCTAAACTAAACAAACAATTTAAGTATGGTTGCTAGGTAGAATTCCAAAAAATAAGTGGTCTTTGAGACTTTCAGGAAATTTACCAAAATTGGAATCAAATATTTTTGAAATCCAATTTATCAAAACGTTCGTCCTAATCTACACAAACATTTTAAGTATGGTTGCTAGGTAGAATTCCAAAAAATAAGTGGTCTTTGAGACTTTCAGGAAATTTACCAAAATTGGAATCAAATATTTTTGAAATCCAATTTATGAAAATGTTTGTCCTAAACTACACAAACATGTTAAGTACAGTTGCTACATAGAATTCCAAAAAATAAGTGGTCTTTGAGACTTTCAGGAAATTTACCAAAATTGGAACCGCCTTTCAGAATCCTAAGATTTTAGAATTTTGTTTTTTACCAAACACTTGTCAGAATATAAGATAATATGCCAAAATTAAAAAAAAAAATATGTGTCTTTGACATTTTCAGGAAATTTACCAAAGTTGGAACCGGAACCAAAATTCCAAAAGCTTATTGCAAATCTATAGACTATATGCAACAATTCTGCATAAAGATTTGATCCCTAAATCCAAAAATGTAGGAGGAGTTTG